>JACEEZ010010189.1:0-62500 GCA_016584305.1 Chionoecetes opilio | reverse complement strand
AATTAGATTACAGCATTCAAACTTATTTATTTTCTTGCATCATAGAAGACTCGTCAAGGACAGATAAATATATATAAAAGAACGTATCAAAAGAGCTGCTTATTTCCAGTTTCTCCCTCCCCCCCGTAGGCTATAACAAATAGTAAGATATAATGATATCATCTTACATGTCGTGCCTCGAGGGCTGGAGTTCCTGGTATTTTCAATTGAAATATTGTGTAACTTGTGTACCCTACGTATTGAAAGCAACTTCAGGCGAGATAAAATGGTGTTCTTTCGTACGTGGTGGATGTAAGTGTGCATGAATAAGGTTTGAGTTTATGAGTAGGCTACATGCGAATTGTTAAGGCCATAAGGTGGCCTACTTGGGGTAAAACAAAATTGGCGGCCTGTCTCGACTGGGTTGGGCTAGGCGAGTATTTAAAATTTAGTCTGTATATATACGGACCTAGCACTACGAGACTCATTTGGTTTGTCCGTATATATATACGAACCTGGCACCCTGGGGGTTAAAAGACTAGAAGGACAGACGGAGAAGTAAATACCAGCGCTCCCCTCCCCGTCAATCCGTCTCAATTAATTTAAAGGACCTCTTTTTTTTTTTATAGATTGTGTTACATGTACAATACATCTTCCCTTCTTCCCTGCCGTATTCATGGTCAAACCAAGTCGATTAACTGATTTTCCATCCATCTCTGCATTAATTTCCGCGGGGATGCGACGACCGTCCATCTCTTGGCTGCGCACAGTACAGCGCTGGCATTTATATGGGGTTTACTTGAGTTAGTCCTTTTATAACACAGAAAACTAACTACAGAAAATGTTCCGTTTGTAGGCTAGGATATCGTAAAAAATATAAGTAGAGAAATAGTTCCCATATTTTATTTATGAGAGAGAGAAAGAGTTATAAGTTTATAGATAGACTGGATAGACATTACATCAATATCAAGTGAAAATTACATGCCCGAGTAGTAAGATAGGAAGTGGAGTGCAGCGGAAAGAGTGTTGTTGTTTTATTGATGTTTTAGATTTAGAAGACATCCGTCGAATTAATAAAGGATTAATGCGAGGTGCTGCCTACCCGTCAGTATATCAAATTAGTCAGTCACTTTTGTTGAAATCTCTGTCATCACGGTAAATGTGCCTTGTCCAAATCTCCCCTGCGAACCATTTCTTCTTGTCCTGGCAATAACTCATTTTAAGCTGGAGACTGGGGGGGGGACAGATTAAATATATACGACGAGAACTACAGAACTCCACGTGTAGGTCTCGCGGCCATCTTATAGCTTCCTTATTTTCTTATGTTCTTATGAAAATAAATCACCGTTTTTTGATACTGTGACCAAGTGTGATGGTGACTTGACTCTGGTTCTCCTGTAGTGGTGCGGCGGATGATCCATGATTACGAATGACAGACAGTGCATGCCTCCAGGTGCCACAGAGTCCCTAGCTAGTTAATATTTTCACTCCATGTTTTTATCAAGATTCAATGGCTGTGGCCGCGGCGTGCTGCTATGTTTTGTTTGTGGGTGCACAGGAGCGAGGGGTGCATGACACGGCAACTGCGGCGTAGGAAGGACCAACAAAGCGACGGCCTTGATCATCGGGACACGACGTATGGGAAACGAGTTCCCAAGCACTCAGATATGGTAAACAAAAAACCAGGACGAATCTACCATTTTTTATCTTGGGAAAGTTTTCGATATGTTCCATCTCTCTTCCATCATGAAAAGACGAATGAATGGACCCTACCATAACTACGTCACGGTTTTTGTTTACCTCGGTGCATTGTGGTGATAATGCGGGTTCGCCGCGGTGGACCTACGAAGGGAAAACTAACGGCAATGGAAGAATTTAGAGTTATTTTGCGCGAAATTTACTATTCAGGTGCTATATTACTGTGCTCTGTTCCTCGCTGACAACAACTATAGATAAGACCTGAGGTAATGGCTGATGGTGCAGAGCGCTTCTAAAACCAAGAAAACATCATAACAGAGCCTCGTCGAAAAGGGTAAGCAACTGGTAGGTACGTAACGTTCCCACCACTTGCTTTACATTCTTAATGAGACTCTGCTGTGACTGTTTTCCTGGTTTTAGAAGCGCTCTGCACCTCAACCATCACCTCAGGTCTTCTCTATGTTGTCAGCGAGCACGGAAATATAGCACCTGGATATCAATTTCGCCCAAAACACTCGCATTTTTTTCATCGTCGTAGTCTTCTCTTTGTAGTTGTATAAATATTCATGGTTATGATATATTAAATAAGTTATTAATTGAGTTCCTTTTGTTGTCTTTTCCTCATAATAAGTAGGGTATATTCTAGTGTTTGCCCATACTCCCCCTCTCCCAAAACAAGCTTGGGGACCGGGGGGAATGCGGGATTTTTTGGCTGGGTACAAATATGCGTCGCACCACATAGTTTTCGAGTTAGGGGTGTTGTAAAAATTGCCTAGATCTAGGAAAATTCATTGATTTCTTCTGAGGTCCAGAGACGTGTGACCTGACGATCCGCACAGAATGATGCCCCAAGTGTCGAGAACCCCCCCAACCTCCCCGCCTAGGATGTTAGGTAGATTGGTTAGGTTAGGTTAGGTTAGATTTGGCTAGGTAGGTTGGTTATATTTGGTTAGTTTAGCTTATGTTATATTTGGTTAGGTTAGGTTAGTTTTAAGTTTTGGTTGCAAATTTCTCTAGATATAAGTAATTACCCTAGATCTAGGGAATTGGAAATTCTAGTGTTTGCCCTACGCTCCCCTTCCCCCAAACAAGTTTGGGAACCCTGTGGGAATGCGGGGTTTTCGGGTTGGGGAACAAATTATGCGGTTGGAACACATAATTTAAGGTTGTTAAATAGGGGGTAAAACTCCCGGTATTATTCTAGGTGGCACGTTTGCCCATACGTCCCCTCGTCCCACAAAACAAGCTTGGGACCTGCTGGGGGAATGCGGGGGGGCTGGGGGACTGCGGGCTTTATTGGCTGGGGTACAAAATATGCGTCGCAACGAATATTTTTTGATTTAGGGGTGTTGTAAAATGCCTATTCTCTTAGGAAAATTCATTGGATTTCTTCTGAGTCCAGAGCATGTGAACCTGAAACTCATCCTCACAGAATGATGCCCCAAGTTGTTCGAGCACACCCCCAAAAGACCCCCGCTAGAAGTTGGTTATGATTTTAGTTATGTTTAGGGCATGGTTAGATTTGGTTAGGTTGTGTTGATTAGATTTGGGTTAGGTTAGTTAGGTTATATTTGTTAGGTTAGGTTTAATTTTGGTGAGCAATTCTCTAGATATACGGTAATTACCCTAGATCCAGAAATTTTTTTTACCACCATAACACACTCTTAATTATGTGTTTTCCGACGCATATTTGTTTCCCCACCCGAAAAACCCCACTTTAAATATTAAACTCCACATATAAATGAGAGTGTTTGCCCATATCTCCCACCTTCCCCCAAGTTTTAACCAAACAAGTTTGGAGACCTGTGGGAATGCGGGGGTTTTTTCGGGTGGGAACAAATTTATGCGCGGAAACACATTTATTTAAGAGTTGTGTATGGGGGGTAAAATTACTAGATCTAGGGTAATATTACCTTATATCTAGAGAAAATCTTGCCTACCACAATTAACCTAACCTAACCAAATCTAACCTAACAAATCTAAACAACCAAATCTAACCAAACCTAACCTAACCATAAACCTAACCAAATATAACCTACCTTAACCTAACCAAATATACCCTAACCTCCTAGCGGGGGGTTGGTTGTGTTCTCGACACTTCGGTCATCATTCTGTAGGATCGTCAGTTTCACACGTCTCTGACTCGAGAAATCCAATGAATTTTTTCCCTAGATCTAGGCTAAATTTTACAACAACCTAACTCAAAACTATGTGGTTTGCGACGCATATTTTGTACCCCAGCCACAAATCCCGCATTCCCCCAGTCCCCAAGCTTTGTTTTGTGGGAGAGGGGGAGTATGAAGCAACACTAGAATCATACCCTACTTATTTGAGAACAGACAACAAAAGGAACTCAATTATTAAGTATTTTTTAATATTATCATAACCATGAATATGGTCAACCTACAAGAGAAGACTACGACGATGAAAAATTTCCGAGTTGTTGTGGGCGAATTGATATTCAAAGTGCTAGATTTCCGTGCTCACTGACACATAGAGAAGACCTGAGGTGATGGTTGATGTGCAGAGGCTTCAAACCAGGAAAACAGTCACAGCAGAGTCTCATAAGAAGTAAGCAAGTAGTAGGGACACGCTACCGTACGCCCAGTTGCTTACCTTTTTTGACGCGGCTCTGTTATGACTGTTTTCTTGGTTAGAGCCTCTGCACATCAGCCATTACCTCAGGTCTTCTCTCTAAGTGTTGTCAGCGAGAACAGAGCACAGTATATAGCACCTGGAATATCAATTTTCGGCGCAAATAACTCTAAATTCTTCCTCGCCGTAGTTTTTTCCCTTCGTAGGTCTCACCCGCGGCGACCCCGCCTTATCCCACAATGCACCGATGTAAACAAACCGTGACGTAGTTATGTCTGGGCCCATTGCAAGAATATCTGCTGAACTTTTTTTGATCTATCTCTTATCTTGGTAGGGGTTCAGTGAGCCTTTTCAAATCCTCGCAGGATGAAAAAGACATGAATTTCAAATACATTCTGGACTGAGACAACCGAATTCATTCCCTTGCCTTTAAAGTAACGTCAGACCATTTCATCATTCACTGATTTGATTTAGTTAGAGTATAGACATTATCGAGTGTATCAACAATATTTTGTCACTTCTTGCATCCGTCAGCCGTTTTTTTATAATCCGCAATCAAAATCTGTACATTCCCCGAGCTTCGAAAAACGCTCCTGGCACTGAAGACGATGCGCCACGCTCGTGACGTACAAAGGTAGCTCCTCTTCCGCGCTGCTGTGTGGTGTAGTAGTGTTTGTGTGTGTGTGTGTAGTAGTGTTTGTTGTGTGTGTAGAGTGTTTTGTGTGTGTGTGTGTGTGTGTGTGTGGGTGTGTCGTAGTAGTGTTTGTGTGTGTGTGTGTGCGTAGTATGTTTGTGTGTGTGTTGTGGTGCGTAGTATGTGTGTGTGTGTGTGTGTGTGCGTATAGTAGTGTGTGTGTGTGTGTGTGTGTAGTAGTGTTTGTGTGTGTGTAGTAGTGTTTTGTGTGTGTGTATAGTTGGTTTGTGTGTGTGTATAGTGTTTGTGTGTGTGTATTAGTGTTTGTGTGTGTGTAGTAGTGTTTGTGTGTGTGTCGGTAAGTGTTTGGTGTGTGTGGAGTAGTGTTTGTGTGTGTGTATTAGTGTTTGTTTGTGTGGTAGTAGTGTGTGTGTGTGTGTGGTGTGTGTGTTGTGTGGGTGTGTTAGTGTGGTGTGTGTGTGTGTGTGGTAGTGTTTGTGTGTGTTGTGTGTAGTAGTGTTTGGGTGGTGTGTGTGTGTGTGTAGTAATGTTTGTGTGTGTGTGTGTGTGTGTGGTGTGTGTGTGTGTGTGTGTGTGTGTAGTAGTGTTTGTGGGGGGGTGGGGGGGGGGGTGGGGGGGGGGGGGGGGGTGTGTGTTTGTGTTTGTGTGTGTGCGTAGTAGTGTTTGTGTGTGTGTGTGCAGTAGTGTTTTTGTTTGTGTGTGTGTTGTATAATGTTTGTGTGTGTGTGTCGTAGTGGTTTGTGTTTGTGTGTGTGCGTAGTATGTTTGTGGTGTGTGGTATTAGTGGGGGGGCTATGTGTTGTGTGTGTATAGTGTTTGTGTGTGTGTAGTAGTGATTTATGTGTGTAATATTTGTGTGTGTGTGGGTGTAGTGCGTTTGTGTGTGTGTGTAGTAAGTGTTTTGTGTGTGTAGTGTGGTAGTCAGTGTTTTATGTTAGTAGTGTTTGTGTGTGTTGGTAGTAGTGTTTTTGTGTGTGTCGTATTTTTGTGTGTTGTGGTAGAAGTGTTTTTGTGTGTAGTTAGTGTTGAACCTCAGCAGGCTCCGCTAACACCTGTTCATGCACCTCGTACTCTGGCTCTAACATATAGGGTTGGGCCTTTTTTTTTTTTTCCCCCATCACAATCTGGTGTCGTTTTTGCCTCATATGTGGTGTCTGAGCAGCGTCATTTGTTCGGTCTCAGATTTTATGCATCGTCTCTAGATCTATCACAGCGTGACAGATTCATACTGTCTTGACACACCGAAGTACAATCGCTCATCATAACATTTGCCGACAGGTCTCCAGAGTCCGGGTGACGAGTGTTGTTTACATCAGTTGGAGCGTCCCTTTTCTGACGTCCATCAATAACATCGTCCCCTTGTTGGAGGGAGAAAAAAAATTCGCGCGCTTATTTACAAAAGAAGTCGTGTATTTTTACGGAAATAAGGCCTGAATCATTATTTTTTGGTGATTAATGTTTTTTGAAAGTACTTTCAACATAATAAGCAAAAAAAATTTGGGTCTGGACGATTACTTTAACTGTATTTAAAGACTACTGTATACAGTAGTCTTTAGTGTATCCTAAACTTTATATAAAAATTTGCTGCTTCTATTTAATATTTGGAAGCAGGTTTATGTATCGTGGTTGTGTATCCTGATCGACCCCCAGCGGTGTTCCATGAGGAGATGGTGGCTGCAAAGTTAACCAGCCATCCAGGGTAATTGCAGTACAAAGTGGGGCTCGTCCCATTCGCGCGGAAGCAGACATCCGAGAAACGTAGGTCAGAGAGAGAGAGAGAGAGAGAGAGAGAGAGAGAGAGAGAGAGAGAGAGAGAGAGAGAGAGAGAGAGAGAGTATACGTGATACATTTATTTTGGCCATAATGATATGGCCAAAAATCAGTACGTACAAAATATAAATTACATAACAAGTAATAAGGCTAGGTCCATTAAGCCGAAGCTATAAAAGGACCCGAAGAGTACATTATAATGATCATAACAAACAAAGTGTTTAGGCCGCTATTATAAAAAAAGCATAAACTAACAAAGAAATAAAATTTTCATTATCATACAAGGAAAATAAGAACAAAACACACAGTATTGGAGAGGGGGGGGTAGTAGTTTTTTTTCCACTTCTTAAGGTGCGTCCACACAAGGCATTACGTTGCGCATTACGTTGCGCATTACGTGATGCGGGAATTGATGCAGAACGGGTGTGTGTCCACAAAAGGCATTACATTGCGCATTACGTTAAGCATTACGTTCTGCGGGCGGGAGTTTACTGTGCTGAATCATCATAACATTGGCTTACTTTGTACCAGGAGAGAGCCCGAGAGAATGATAATATAAGCCTCTCATAACAAAGACAAAGATCCTTGTAATAATAATTATGATCCTTAAATATAAAGAAATCCTTGAATAATGTAAATAAGCCTTTTGATAGTAAAAAAGAAACGGCATGCACACGAAAGCTGACGATTATGATGCGCGCATTAAGTTGCAAAAATGCCCCGCGCTAGATTTGCCTCCCGCATTACTTTTCCGCATCACTCAACACGAAAATCGAGTTCTTGCATCATAATGCGCAAAAATGCACAGCCAAAGTGTGGGTGGGAAATCCACGACTGAGGAAGAGAGGAGGGGAGGCAGGGAAGAGGATGCAGCCGCAGGTAGGGATCGTGGCCGATTTGCAGGAGAATACTTTACCCACCAATATATGTTCCTCTGTTCTGAATTGACCTTTTAAAGCCATAGGAGAGTGAGAGGCGCCCCTTTCATCTCCATTTCTATTCCTTTACCTGTGTCTTTGAATCCACGTAATGTAAAATACTTTATGACTTATTTCTTTTCGTGTTTTTGTGGTGCCAATCTTTTTTCTTCATTAATTTCCTGTTTTTATAAGCTTGACATTTATAGTCATAGCACCATTGCCTTATGATTTAAGATAACGTCTTTACTATAATAGTTATTAATCATTTTCCTCATCCACTTGAAGAATATGAAAAGCTCTTGAAATGTTTGCCAATTGGTTTTTCTTTATTCCCACTTTCCGTGTAAAAATGCATCAGACTATTATTTTCCTTGATATTTCTACTGTGTGAGGCTTATAGTAGTGTTAATGCTTGGAGGGTGGCTGATCTGGGACGTGATGCAGCAGAGGCAGGATGGAGAAGGGGGGGGGGGAGGGGGTTGAATGGTATAGAGGTATCGGTAAGGGTGTTCTGTTGGAGGTGGTGGGAAGGGGTTATGGTAGCCGCCTGTATCGGGCCGTGTGTTGGTGTGTGTGTGTGTGTTGTGTGTGGTGTGGGTTCTGTGTGTGTGTTTGTGTTGTTGTGTGTGTGTGTGTGCGTGTGGCGGTGTGCGTGTGCGTGTGCGTGTGCGTGTGCGGTGGCGTGTGCGTGTCGTGTGGTGCGGTGCGTGCGTGTGTGCGTGCGTGCTTGCGTGCGGCGTGCGTGGGTGTGTTTTTTTTGGTGACCTTGGAGTGAGGGGTGCATTGTTCTTGCATGGTCTTTCAAAACACACATACACCAACACACACACACATACACATTCCTGTTTTTGGTATCATGCATTTGGTGTGTAGCTAACTGTACAATGGAACCTTTGTTTGTACCTGGAAACGCGTACACTCGCTTCTCTCATCGTCAGGATAGGAATTGTAAAGCTTATATATTTTTATTTTATTTGTTATTTCATTGTGACACATTTCCATTTCCATATTATTTTTTTTTTTTGTGTGTGTGTGTAAAAAAGTATAACCCTGTAAGAAACAAACACCCACTAAAATTATTTGCTATCACGATATTATAATCTATGGCCATGCAACTTAGGTAATGGTCGTTTTTTTTAAATATACATAATTCCATAAGTTGCTCGCGACACGCATGTTCTGTTTTTTTTTTTTTCAAGCCATGGGAACATAAAAAAATATTACCGGTTAGGAAATGTGTGTATATCCTGTATGAGAGATAGAGATAGAGAGAGAGGAGAGGAGAGAGAGAGAGAGAGAGAGATAGAGAGAGAGAGAGAGAGAGTAGAGAGAGAGAGAGAGAGAGGGAGAGAGAGGAGAGAGAATAAACTATAGTATGGCCGAACATGGAAATACATAACAGTTATTAATTTATTTAGTAGGTCATCAGAGTCAGTCAGTCCAATTCCTTAGTACACAAACCAATCACTCAACTCACAAAAAATCAGAGACCACTTACTTAACATAAAATTAAAATTCCCCAAAGAACAAAAACTCATTTCCCGAGGGCACTTTAATGCCTCTAAACCTCCCCCAACTATCCCCTTTTTGAAGGAGGTTTTGGTCGTCATAAACTCGTCCTGTCCCTCTCTGGCTGCTAAGAACCCCACGTCCAAAGGCAAAGGGTGTACAGGTACGTAGATGGGTTTTTTTACATTGTCTTTAACTCTCTCGACTTGTCATCCCAGGGTCTCGTGGTAGGCTGGTGGAAGCTAAACAAATGCATTATATAATTATATAGTCAATTAACCACTTTGGTGAAGAAGGAGGAGTCATGAAATTATGATGTGCTGAGTCCAGTAGGGTTTTTTAAAGGAGGCTAGATAATTCATGATGGGGATGAAAGGTGGATGTAGGTAGTGTAAGTAACAGGAACTACCTCGTGTAGTCTCACGCCTCTTGTAGCTTCCTTATTTTCTTATGTTCTTACGATGGACGCGACCGAGAAGACTGTTTGAGGATGGAGGGATTTATGAGTTTTTGTTAAGGACGACATGGCGATGTGACGCGACCTGAAGGACACTGGATGTAAGTAAGGTGTGAAGAAGGATTGAGGGATATTAAAGCAGGCCGGCGAGTGTGAGAAAGAAGTGTTAGTGAGAAAGGAGTGTGTTGAATAATCGTGTAATTGAGTGAGGAGTGGTGAGTGGCATATCAACTAGTTTTTTCAGGTTTAATGCTTGTTTGTCGTTCTTACTACGTACTATAAGATAAGATACTTTGATCCTATCCTAAGACACTTTGCAAGTACCAACTACAAGGTTATTGCTGTACAAGCGCCACCACATCCAGGACGAGTTTGGTGGCCTCGAACCGCTGAACCGGATGGCGCAGGGACTCTGCAAACACAGTTCCGTGTGATTCTACCAACCTCGTCCACCCTGGCGGTTACGTACGTAACATGATTTTGTGTGTTTTATAGGAGTCCACCCTGTAGAACGTGTAGACTAAAGCCGTCCAGTGCGAACATTCAGAAAGAGTTAAAGGCGCGGTGTTTAGCTTATAACTAACTTCCTCTTATTTTGTACAACCCGGAAGTCGCGGGGATTCTGGTACGAGATATGGGAGTGGCGCTACGGTGTCACTATGGGCTTCGATAGCTGCTTGGCTGAGCGAGTACAATTACGTCCACAGCCTTCGCCAGCGAATACAACATAGTATTTCGCACAAAGTTTTCAGGGCCACTCACAAGGCTTCACGCTCTCCACTGTGTTTATAAACAAAATTCATCATCACCGATCCAAAATTCTCCACCCTTCTCCCTCCCTCCTCCTCCTCCAGCCTCCTAGCTTCTCCTCCTCCTCTTTCTCCTCCTAACCTTTTCTTATAGCAGCCGGCAGCAGTTGTAGCAGTAGCAGGCAGCAATAGAATATTACGCGGGTTTTTGTCGTCCAAGCATGTCCGTCTTATTATAGTACGAAAGAACCACTCCCAATAACACTACTGAAATGTGTTGTTACCGAGCTTATATTTTATTACTGCTGCAGCCACCACCACTACCATCACCACTGCCACCACTACAACTACCACCAACTGCTATAAGAAAAGGTACTTCTTCTTCTTCTTCCTCCTCCTCCTCCTCCACCTCTATCTTCTCCCTCATCCTTCTCCTCCCCCTCTCACTCCTCCCAACCCCTTCCCACAGAAGCCGGCAGGCAGTTGCAGTAGCAGCAGCAGCAATAGGCAGCGCAGAGCAGCAGTAATAAATTAAGCCGTGTTTTTTGTCGTCCAAGCATCCGTCTTGGTACGGAAGACCACTCCAATAAACACGCTGAAATGTGTCGTTACACGGTTTTTATATTTTTATTACTGCTGCCACCACTACCACTATCACTGCTGCCAATACCCCAACTACCACCAACTGCTACAAGTAAAAGGCTATAGGAGGATAAGGAGAAGGAGAAGGAATGAATTATATTATATGTCCTTGTCTGTCGCGGAACTGTGCGTGGTGGTGTATGGTGTGGGTGAGTCATGTGTCAGTATGCCAACATTCGCCACTCGGCTCATCCCCCCATAACAAACTCATCACGAGCGGATGGCATTGTAATATGGCCTAATTTTCATTTGTATACTTGCCCTGTTCAGTTCTTGAGTCAGAAAACATCATATATACTCAATTTAATGAGTATTTTTATTATATTGCGTGCTCTACAACTGCCTAGAGGCAGTTGCTGGTTTTGACAGCTCAACGTCCTTTACATAACGTCATCCACTGTGCCTGGCAGAATCCAAAAGTTGCCCAGAACAGCTGTTGAAGTCGCTGGTCCCGTGAAGACCGGAAGTAAGCCTCTCTGAATGTAGCCCCAGTATGCACTATGTCTGTTTAGATGATGTAGGGTAGGGGAAGTGGGGCAAATGGGCCCATGCGGGTAATATGGCCACCCTGTTTATTGTGTTTTTTATCTGCTGCCAGTTATTGGGCACTGCACTTACTCCTCGTCTCTTCAATCAGCCTCACAGCAGTAACGTGGGCAAGCTTGGACCCCATCGTTTGTTGAATGTGTGTGACACCTCATAATATTTCTCACAAGGTGATCTATTTTTTGGAGGGTCTGTAAAATCGTAATTTGGTAGGAATGCGTGACTTATATTTCATTAACTATTGCTGCTTCTTAAGTGTGACTCTGTGACTGAGACTGTGACTACTGAAACATTGATCTGCCCCACATTATTCCGTTGTGGTTGGTGGTTTACATTTCGATCGCTTTGGGGCAAAATGGCCCATTGACGCCAAGGGGTAAAAATGGCCAGGGTGCCATTATACCCTCAGTTGGTCCATTGTACCCTCTGATTTTACCAAATATAGCCACACGTTTTTCACAGCTATATTATTACTTATTTTCAAAAGTATAGCCTGTACATATTTACCTAAATGAAGATACCAATGCCTGTACAGTAGGCCCTACTTATATAACAATGAGGAGGCTCGTGAGCCGAGAGTGCGGCGCTGCTGATACCAACCCCTATAGATGACTTTATTTAGTTTTTACGAAAATTTTGTGGCATGAATCCTTACTCAAAAAAAGTAAACATAAAATTTAGAAACAAAGTTACATTTTTTAGAATTAAAATGAGAAAAAAAAAAAGTGCTATTGAAAAAAAAGATGAGGACATGTTGTTGTTTTCTCTTTTATATGAATATTGGTTATAATGGACCCGTTTAACTCCAACCTGAAAACAACGGAGTATTATGAAGCTTTGGGTGCAATATAGGCTCCATCTCATCAATCAATCCATCATTGGGGGCATACGCCGGGGGGAGCGCGTCGCCTCGCCCACCTACGACGCCACCCCGGGGGTCACCACTCGCGAGTTCCCAGCAGGCTCCTTCCCATACCAAGCAGCTCTCGACAAGAAACTCAACTTGCCCAGCCACGACCTTTTGGGCGCCCCCTTTGGCTCCTCACCCGGATTGTCTCTTACAGATACAACCCGATGGGAAGGATCGGTTTCAGGGTACGTGTCCACATGCCATATAGCCGAAGTTGGCGCTGACGACTATGCAGGTAAATAGGCCTCGAGTCAGTCTCACGGTGCAATCCGCTGATTTGACACGTAAAATCATCCCCGATACCCCATGATTTCTGCGAAGACACTTATTACCAAGGCATTCGTCTCTTTCAAGTCACTATTAGTGTCCATGTCTCACACCTAGAGTAAGACAGGGATCACAAGCGACTTGAAGATCCGGATCTTTGTCCTTCTGCACAGGTACCGACAATGGCCATACTCCTGCTGAGCGAGTCCATAACACCGTGGGCTATGCCAATCCGCCGTAAGACTTCTTGACGTGAACTCGCCGTCATTATGGACTGCGCTACCATGTATGTAAAACTTTCCAGATCCTCATGTCCTCGCCACACGCATGAACAGGACTGTACTGCTTAATCTAGTAAGTCTCCAAACACCTGGACCTTGGTCTTGAGCAAGGAAAACCTCCAAGTCCCACAAGGCTTTGCCTCTCATGCAGCGCCTCGAGAGCCATCACAGACCTCCAGCGGACTCAGCAAGATTACTGCTCATCGGCAAAAACAAGATCATGATCTTGGTGTTGCCACGGATGCCACAATCACTTGATCTACAACCCTTGTCTCATACCCAGTCCATACAGCGTTGAAAAGTGATGGGGCAAGGACGTACCCTTGCCTCACTCCTGTATTCACAGGCAAGAAGCTGGATACCCCTGCCCACACTTCACAGCACTCTCATCCCAGAATACAGACCAGTTTTTCAAACCAATAGTCCTTGCCGGATCCCCTCGAGTCGCAGAAGATCCCAAGTGACTCACGATGCCTGAGTCAAATGCCATTTCTTGAGATCAACATAGCTGCAGCTCCCCTGTCGAACTCACGTCGGCGTTTCCACCAGGACAACGAAAGCGCTAGGTTACGGTTTCCCGTTGTTGACTTAACCGGCGGAACCCAGACTGCTGAGGTCTCTGTACTTCACCAGGATGAAACTGCGAATTCCGTGTCCAGCAAATAGATGGGCAAGCACCTTGCCTGTACGCTGAGCAGTGTAATAACGCGGTAATTGTTGCAGTCCTGACGGTCCCCTTTCCCTTTCAGGATAGGGAACGACCATCCCCCTTTCCAGTCAGGAGGGAATGGTAACCCTGTTGCCACACGGCAGTCATGACATATGCAACGCGGGATCATGCCTCACCCCCCAGCTTGAGGAGCTTCGCACTGATATACAAACGCCAGCTGCCTTTTCCACCCCTCAACTTTGCTACAACCTCTCTGACATCGTCAGAGAGGGTGCGGTTTCGTCATGGGAGGAGCGGCATCCACTGCCTGTAAACCCAGTGGTGTGAAGCTGCTCAGTTGTAGGGTCCACCGTGAACAACTGCCCAAAGTACCGCCCAACGAGCATCTGCCCATACCATGTCCGACACGAGGCGCCCCATCTGCTGTTCGAATAGCACCCCGCCGAAGAAGGAGACTTGGAACGGAGCTTCTTCCGGGCTCGTAGGCGTGTCGAGGTCATTAGCGTCAATGAACCCTCGACAATCCTCCTCAGCGAGACTCCTGACATACCTCTCCTTGTCTCTCCTCCTCAGGAGGGTTTTCTAGTCCGGCGTGACAGAGCCTGTGCTGGTCCCGGTTCCCCAGCCAGCCTGCAGCGCGGACTCTCCTCGGATTTTCTCCAGCGTCTCCGTCGAGACAAAACCACGCTTTGACCTCGGGCGCTCCCCAAGCACTCCTTGCAGCCTTAGAGTTTCCACGTTGAAGGTAGCCCACAGTTTCTCTACAGGGTCCCCGAGAGCACCGGCACATCAAACCGATTTGAGACTGCCAACCATATTCCATGAGCACATGTCAAGTCCTTCAGTTTCTCAGATGAAACACGTATGGTTACCTCTGAGATTCTTCTGGACTTGACATGAAGCTTAAGTGTAGCACAACAAGTCTGTGATCTTTTCCAAGACTCAAGCACTCCGGTAACCCTGGCAGTTCTGGAGGATCCTCCAACGAGTACTAACGGGATGTGGTCGAATCTCGCTTAGCTACCCCTCCGGCATTACTATACCATGTCCAGTGGTGCAGCTCTGGTCTCTGATACCAAGAAACCTGCAATTTCTCAACCTTCTGGACTTGCAAAGTTCAGAAGCAGCGAAACTGTTGGTGTTTCTGGTACCGGAGCCCATGGGGGACCAACAACACAACATCGTAGCCATCTCTCACAGTGCCAGTAGTAGCATTGAAGTTCGCCCAAGACAATGAGTGTGTCCCGAGGAGGGACACTGGTCTAATACAGAGGTCGAGTTTGGCGTTTAGTAGAAAATCTCATTCCTTCAGTTTTACGCATCTCGGTAAGGAGCGTACACTGCAAAAAGAGACATGAAACCCAGAGTGTGTTTGGCATCCTCACCCGCATTATACGGCTCATCAACCGGAGTAACCTCAACAACTGCATGGCTTGCAGTTTGCGGAGATGCCTATAGCTATCCCGTACACGGTGGGACCGATTGCTCATGCCGGACCAGTAGTAGGTGTAACCCCACTGCTAGTTCTCGCCACTGCCAGGGCCTCCCGTCCAGAGAGTCGCACCATATCCACCCTCAGGCCTACTGAGCTCGCCCGATAGGAGAGGTAGTCGATGATCGTCCTAAGAGGCTCAGAACGTTCCACGAGGCCCACACGAGAACCCTCCGGCAAGGTTGATCCCAGGGAGTGATTCGCGGGCAGGCGCGCCTCTGCAACGCCCCGGCGACCCCCATAAGAAAAAGTTGGGCTAGGGGGCTACCACTTGATTTAGAAGTGCGAGATACCGAGGGCTTTGCCCCGCACTCTCATAGGCAGACCCTCCCCTGCGTCAGCATAGGAGGGGTTTTGCATGGGGCGGGCCCCCCGGCAAAACACGGGTCGGGGGCGCGATTAACCGCGCCCCGGCCTCTCCTCATATTATGTTTGTGGGCTAGTTAGTTTTTACAGGAAGGTTGCAAAAACCCCCAACCCCCAACCAATCTATGCATGGATGGGCTTCTGCCACCGGTGGCCAGGACGCAGAAAACCCCCTGTAGGGATTAAACCCCAGGCTGCCCACTATTTAAACCCATAGTGGGACTATAACCCATAGCTGGGACTATTTTAACCCATAGCTGGGTATTTCCATCGGAGAATAACCCAATTTTTTAAATTTATTGATCCCATTTTATTAATGAACAATTACATCCACATTGGCTACTTCTAATACAAAATAGTATATCATTGCATTAAAAACAATTAGAGGTATACCATTACCAATATCGTTCAAAAATGCTATAAAACAAAATCAGGTTTCATCTTTTCTGACACTTTCCAGCACAAAAAATGGTTAAGATACGTGTGACTGAAACAGTCCTTGCTAACACTGTCATGTTCTTTGAAATTACGTGTTTTGCACCAACCAAGAAATCGTTCTTATGCCTTGAGGTTTGCTCCTTACTGGATTCCACGTAATTTCTTGGTGATTCACTGTATTAATATAGCGATAACCCAGATTATTTAAGTTTCCATATTTGCAGGCCATCCCATCAGAGTGAATCACTGAACGGCTTCACATTCCGTGAATGATGGGAATTAGAGTATTTCTGTCACGCCGTCCACATTGCACGTTTCCACGATGCAGGGGTAGGGGGGACCAAACGATGATAACCTGACCTGTGTGTAGCTACCCCTGACATATGGACTGTGGACCAGTAACTAATCCCTTCAGATGCAGGGTTAGGGAAACCTGTGGAACCAGTGTTTGGGGTAGATCACACACCACCACCACTGTAGACTGCGGTACTGCGGTAGAACGCTACTAAAGTAGCACCCGGCAGGTGTATGAGTTAATATTACCTTTCTTTGGCATGCATGAAGGTAAATATTAACCCATACACCCGCCTGCCTTGAAGCTTCCTCTACAGTATTAGTAGAATGTATTGTAGGACACCTGTGTCGAATACTTCTATTTCTGCCAATCCCATTATAAAGCCGATGAATAATGTAAAAAACTCGTATATTTTCATTTTGCATTAAAACCTATGTTGACCATGACAAAACTCATTGTAGCTGGTTTGGTGGGAATAATAGAAAATAAAGTCAAGACTGACACCCCGAGACCCCGACGTCCTGAGCTGACAGGAGGTTTCCCAGACGGCAAACCAGATGCAGGATCGAGCTCAATGTTATAGGTCTATTTCCAGTTTCAGAATTTTTAGTAAAAGGATTATTCCAAAGAAAATGTTTCATTGTAGAATAGGAGATTAGTGGGTGTTATGAAGAAGAGAGGATAAATTGTCTGGGAGGCTTATTTCGAGTAGATTGGTGAAGAAATTGGATTTTTGAGGCATGAACAAAACAAGGTTTGCTTTGCCCCAATTCGAAATATAGAAGAAATCTAATTTAGGCACTCTTGTGGCATCCCTCCATGAAGGAATTAATTAGAAACATAGAAAATAAGGAAGCTACAAGAGGCCCACGGGGCCTACACGTGGTAGGTCTGTCACCTAACACGACCACATCCACCTCTTCATCCCCATCCATTGAACCTATCCAGCCCCTCTTAAAGCTCCCTAATGACTCGGCCACTAACTACCTGTCTACTGAAGTAGAGTCCAATCCCATCATTCATCACCCTATTTGTGAAACCAGTTTTTTACTTTTCCTTTCTAAATCTACGCTTTTCCAGCTTGTAGGAGTGGGGGTCGTTAATGAACTACCGTTGAATGATGCATGGTAAAGTCCATTAGCGTAGGAGTGGATAGGTCATTGGGTATAGGCTCTTAGAAGATAAATTAATGAATATAGACAAAGAGTGGCTGTAGGACAAACACAAAAAAGATAGTTTAGTTCTCGTTGTAAACCTCCGAAAATTGCTGCAGTGTGCCAGCATTGCGAGAAAACTTGGAATATTTTGGGGGGGTACTATTTTTAGTTTAAACTATTATTGCCTTCATTAGCTATATTTACCATCGCTGGTATGCTTTTATGCAAGATTTAAAGTACTGATGTATATACTAAAATTGAAACTTTTATTCTCTGAAAATCTGGAAGCCTTTTGCAATCCAAGTGGCGACGCCACATTGTGTTTATATCCTGCACGAGGCGGGTGTTTTAGTCTGAGGAGCATAGGGGCAAGGGCTGCATGAACGATCGGTATGATTCATACTTCATAGGATCACTTCTGATAGTATGATTGCACAAGTTGACCTGCCGAAAACTTGGTGTAACCTCATACCACGGATGACGAGGGTCAAAGTGTCCCTTCCCTGAAGCGGGATGCTGCCCCTGGGTTTCCCCAGGGGCTTGAGGACTGTCCATTACCCATTTATGGGAAAGTTGCGGGTCGGCCACAAGTGAGTGGTTGAGAACTATTAGAGTCCTTTGTTTGTGTTACTGGGCCTATGGCCCGCCTCCCAGCGGGAGGAAAATTATCTTGAGATGAATCACAAAACTAGACTCTTAATCGAAAATCCGAAATTGGATCCATTAAAATATTCCAGGCACTTTCAATAGTGTCGTAAAAGTGTTACAAATAATATCTTGATTATCGCGTGGATCTTTGTCAGACGGTGTTTGAGAAACCCTTACAAATTATAATCAGACTCAGTTGATTCGTGATTTAGTGAAATTCTTTACAAACTCGCTCGTCCGATTGATTATTCAATATTGTACATAAAAGTGTCATTTATTTGTGGTGTACTAATAGCGTTGCGGTTACACGGTTGTCTGTAGTCTATCGGGAACCCTAACTTTTTTTAAGTGCAGTCTACCAAGATCTCCCTGATCCTCAACTTGCCATGACAACGATAGCTGTATTTTTTATGTGTGTCAGTTGGACAAGACATACATGACCTGAGTACCGGGAATCCTACTCAACCTTATAAAATGGTCGTCGCAAGGAAAAAACAGGTACTGAGCGAAAGCTTACATACAAGTACATACTAAATGAAGTTTCATTCTGCTTGAGCTTGCAGGTGTTTCCATGAAAAGGACGATTAAAAAAAAAATCGTTTCTGCAGTAATTCTATGTTTGCCAATATTTTTCATCAAAGTGCAGAAAAAAAAATGGTAAAACTACAATGTTTATAAGAACTGTTTTTCAGTGTATTTTGGTAATTCTGATATTCCCGAAGAAGTACAGGGAATTTACGGTAAATGATAGAGCATTCAGGCTCAAAGGGCCAGAGGAAAGGGAGAGCGCGAGAAAAGAAACATCTGGCGGCGTTAGCTTTCCAGAAAACTCGCCATTGAGTTAAATGTTCTAGTCCGGTTTGCGTGAGTTTTCCGTTAACATGTTTGCTTTGGGATGTCTTGTTTTTGCAGGAAGGGGGAACATCGGAACAAAAACATTTACATGATTTCTTATCTTTACACAGTGGAGTATTGTGTGACCGTAAGACTTCTTGACGTGGACCGACTCATTATGGACGCGCTACCAAGGTATGTAAACTTTCCAAGATCTCAATGTCCTCGGGCCGCACGCATGAACAGGACTGTACTGTTTCACTAGTAAAGTCTCCAAGCACCTTGGACCTTGGTCTTAAGCCAGGAGGGACCTTAAGTCCAAAAAGGTTTGCCTCCTCGTGCAGCGCTCGAGAGCATGATCTATATATAACACATGGATCGCGGAAGCCTGGCTCAGCACTGGTTCTAAACTAATCCGCCATCTTGCCAATACCAAAACAAAGCCTTGTTTCTGCGGCTCGCGTTGCTGGAGTGTACCCCACTGTCTTGGTTGTGTTTATCGCCTCGTCATGGCCAAAGCTGTTGCTGCTATAACATGTACAAAACAGACCAGGACCTGGAAGTGGCAATCTTTCCACTGTGGAGTAAAAGCCTGGTATTACACTTTTTGGGCACTTTTCTGCTCACTGAGCAGGTTTCACTGAGCTGCTCAACGAAAACTATTACACGGTTGATCTGTGTTTGATGAGCAAAAATGGATACAGACCCGAGTGCGTTTATGATACAAATGGAGCATAGCTAGCTCTTCCATAATAAGCGGTGCTTGTTCAATGGAGGATAGCTTAATTTTGCGAAGAAAAGAAGAAAAGTATTACTTTGTGGGTAAAGTTAGGTTAGGTTTCATTACAAACCTATAAGTTAGGTTAGGTTTCATTAAAACCTTTAAGGTTAAGATAGGGTTAGGTTTCATTAAAAACCTATAAGGTTAGTTAGGTCTCATTAAAACCTATAAGGGTTAGGTTAGGTTTCATTATGATTATTATTTTTTTTGGGGGGGGTTAGGGGGAGGTGCGCAAAATAAAAATTATCTACATTACAACAAGCACCTATTGTAGGCCAAGAAAAATTAGTTGTGGTGTCTCTGAAAACGACCGCGAAACTCGTCCATTAAAACAAAAGTTGTTTCGTAGTCTATGAAACATAGTCGATTAGTCGTTTCGTACACTCAGCCTCCAAGAGTTAAAAACTTGAACACTTAGAGTTACGAAACGACAACCAGGTATGTTACGAAAATACTCCAAATCAGTGTACGAAACTAACTACTTTCAATTTCAAGTTTATACCTTAATTAAGAAAGTTTTTGATTAGCCAAGGTTTTTGCTTCATTTTTAACTCCTGTAATCCCCGAGAGTAGCTTCTATGGGAACATGTGGCCCCGCGCCCGTACCCGTGGGCCGCGGCGGTACGGGGCTGACGCCGGATATAGGGACGAGACTGCGCGTCGCTCTAGGTTCAGACACACACACTCGGGGACTAAACACCGCACCTTAGCCTCTTCGCTTACCACATACACCACACCTGTCACTACACACCTGTACGGCCTCGCAACACACTGTCATTACACCTGTACGGCCTGCAAGACCACTGTCAAACTTACACCTGTACGGCCCTCGCAACACACCTGTTTACTGCCCGCAGACACCTGTCATACACACTGTTACGGCACTCGCAACCACCACCTGTTGTCTGTGTTATACCGTAAATAAATGACTTGTAAAGGTTCGACGAGTGCACTAGGTTGGACGTTTAGTAATAGTAGTAGGTGTTAATGTAGTTGTAGGTGGTAATAGTAGTAGTAGGTGGTAATAGTTAGTAGTAGAGTAGTAGGTGGTTAATATAGGCTATCACAGCCAGCAGCCAGCACCCAGCCACGGCTGGGCCCCCCCCCCCCCCCCCCCCCCGTGGTAGGTCGGCCGCTAAGGACCAGATTTCAAGAGGATGGGGACATGCCGGATTAAAGCACCAAATTTTTGTTACAGCATCGACAGGGTCCTCAGCTATGATTTTGAGAGGGGAGACAAACGAATCCAATTATCAGAAGCCTCTATGAAAACCATTTTGTGATAACGGCTAATTTTCACTTAGAAAAATCTTGCTGAAATCAAGATTCGCCTTTAATGGCAAAAGAAAATATTCACGTATATGCAATACATCCACTAGTTGTTTATTTTTTTCATCCCTTCTTATACTTCAAGATCACACTTTTCAAATTTTTCCGACAGTAGAGCCTGTTGGCAAGAAGAGTATAGACATACAAGAAGTCAGTGTTGACAGATGCTACACACTCCATCCATCCCCAAATTTAAAAAAAAACAAATTGCCCCTTTCGATCGCCAACCCCAAAAGACGAGAGTAAGCGGGTCGGACAAGTGTCTATGCTGAAGGATGACGTGGCCTCTTTTCCCGTCTCTACATAGTCACACAGCCCGTGATGGGGCCCTGGACCCTTTCTTAAAGATGAGAATCCCCCAACCCTCCTTTTTTGGCTGAAAGGGGGAAGTGCGACAAGGGAAAGAATCGATCTCCCCAATTTGGCCCAAAGACCAAGAAGAACCCTCTGGCTCTTTGATTTTAGAGTGCTCGAGGTGTGCTGTGGTACACCTCCCCCCAGTGACTGGATATACATTTACGTTTATGAAAGGGGGTGTTTTTTCCCCCCCTCATGAGGAAAACGGGAAACCTCTATGAAGAAATGGGGTAGGGGGCAGGTACCTGGACAACAGTATCAAAGAATCAACCAGAGAAAAACGGGGGAAAGGTGTACAAAGGGAAAGGGGGGCAGGCCAGCCCAAAGGTCCCAGGAAATTTGGGCCCCCCCGATTTCTGCGTGACCCCCAAACCCAAGGGTAGAACTTTCCAGTTCCTATCAGAGAAGATTGTATCCACTACCTTCCAGACGAAAGCGGGTCTTTGAACATCTGGAGCCTTGTATCGCGGGGCACTGACCACTCGATTCCGCCATGTGCCCACAAAAGGGCAGACCAAAAATTGGGGGCCCACTACAAGATGCCCTAGAGAGTGGATGCCCACATGCTTGGTACGCCCGTGTTACTGACGTTCTTGTCATCCTCATGGGGAAAATCATTTTTCTAGCCAGCAATACCCCGGGCTGACATCTGGGTCGCCTTGGGCGGGGGCAAGAATTCCTTTTCCTACCATCATGCATTGTAGTACTCTGGCAAAGGGGGTCCACAGCGCAAACCGTGTTCCCCCTTTCACGGGGTGTGATACGACTTCTTCTTTTTTGGAAAGGGGAAAAGTGGGTTTGGGGAAGCATGGGGTGCCTATACCGAATCACAGACCCCTTCAATTTCACTTTAAAACATCCACATGCACAATCACCGGGGATTGCCAGGATTTTTCCGAGCTGGAACGTTTCACATCGTTATATATACAAGACCCCCCCTTGGTTGGGTAAATGAAGAAGAAAGGACTGTTCTGCCAGAAAACAGAACGATGGAGAACTTTCCCCCAACTCAACGGGCCCCTGCTGCAGCACACCAAGGTGCAGTGTACCAGGCGGGGCACTGGAAAACCTGCACCGCCCCAACAACAGACCCCCAAACGCTAAAGGCTGGGGTTTGGCACTGGAGCAGAAAAAAAGTCCGGGGTTCCTGTCTGGAGCTCGCGCCTGCGGCAGCAAAGTTTTAAGTGAACTTGTAAAAGTGTGAAAAAGTGCTGCAGGTTGGGGCGGAATGTTCTGCAAGAAGCCAGCTGGAAATGCAGGGAACTGTCCCAGCTGCAAATGTGAGAAGTAAAACCCTAATTAAATTATAAAATCATACCTGCATTGTAAACTGGTGCTTAACAAAGACATGGCTTTCCCTGAGCTGTACAAAGAACATGATTGTTTTAATGAGCTTAATAATCCTTATTTTTCATAATGCACCGTCAGTAGATTAACCCCTGTCTTTTTGAATTGCAAGGAGTAGTTTTAATTCGTGTTCGCTAATAAATACTGGCATTTCGCGAGTCCGAGGGGGTTTAAAGTCGAATAAATATTGAATTTATTTTTTTTTACAGCCATATTGGAATATTTGTTGGGGGTTAAAAATAAAATAATAAGATAACTTGCATCCAAAAAAACATTTCCTTATGACATTTTTTAAAAAAAACCCATTTCCCCAAATTTTCCACATGGGGAATTCAAAATAATAAAGAAGCGTTCCTTATACCACCCCTGATGTGGGATCTTTGTCTCCCCTCTCAAAAATCATAGCTAGGGCCTTAGAGTCCTAAAAAATTTTGGTGCTTTTATCCGGCTTTCCCCACTTTCACTAGCTGCCTCACTACCCCCCCCCATGTATTTTTTTGGGGTTTTGGCAAGATGGGGGCGGTGGCTGACTTCAGTATCGGCCACAGCTAGCCCGTAACGCGATCCATGTTATATAGATCAGTGTCGAGAGCCATCCCAGGACCTCCAGCGACTTAGCAAAAAATACTGCACTCCCAAAAAACAGGATCATATTTTGGTGTTGCCGATGGATGCTCCACAATCACTTTGATCTAAAAATTTGCCCAATACCCGTCCATCAATGTTGAAAAGTAGGGGGGAAAGGGGAGCCCCCTTCCCTCACTCTTGTTTTTACAGGAAAAAAGGATACCCCTCCCCCACACTTCACAGCACTTTCAGCCCGAGTACAGAACGGGTATAAAAAACAATAGTCTTTGCAGGAATCCCGCAAATTTCGAAAAAGATCCCAAGTTACTCCGATGCCTTGAGTAAAAACGCCTTCTTGAGATCAAATGGGTTGCAAGCATCCCCTGTCGAAACTCTACGTCGGGGTCCCCCGGACACAAAGCAAAGGGATACGGTCCTTGTTGTTTTACCAGCAAGGCAGTAGTACGGTACGGTAGGGTAATATTTTTCGTAATTCGACCTCAGATTAAACAGTACCGTAATTCCGTTCCACCTAATATCTATCGTACCGAAAACTAGTACGTTAATTTCCGTCCCGTAATTTCGAACTTTTTTCGTCCCCAAAAAACATTTGATTATCATAATAAAAAACAATAATTGACAAATTTACTAAAAATTTTTCCATTGGATTAATATACACAATTTTTTTACTTTACTACAACACATGTAACATCTCCCCATTTATCAAATAACTACATACATTTCATAGTTACCTCCATCCCCGGCTTAAAAAATTATTAACTAATATATTATATAAAATATATTATATATTTTTATATATATTAATATATAAATATATAAAAAATTTTATTGTATTATGATATACCTAAATAAGGCCTTTTTTATGAAATGGCATCGAAAAAAGCATGTCATAAACAATATTTTCCCTTAAACCCCACGCCCCTTTTACTTATCCCTTTGATCTGGGGGAATTTGAAGGAAAATCCCCATCCCACGTGCACACCCGGGCAGCGGGGCAAAAATTCTCCCGGGGGAATAAAGTCACACGGTGTGTTAATTAATGGTGTAAAATCTTGCTCACCATTCCCCTATCCACCCTCCCCCCACGCCACGCCCTCTCTCAATCATTCACCTACCCCCCCACCACCCACGCCCTCCTCATTTTTTCAATACCCCTCCAACCTACTCACTCCTTAACCCCCCCAACCCCTCATTTATTCACAAATCGCCCACCCACGCCCTCACCTACTCAGCCCTACTCACTTTCCCATCACCAGTGCCCATGAACGAGGTTGAAGTGAGGTGATCATATATATTTATTTTTAATAATATATATTATATATATATAAAATATTTTATAAAATATATATACATTATATATTTTAAGGTAGATGGGAATAGAACCATGGCCTTTTGAACTATTAATCATTATCCCCAGGAGTCCCAGGCCCCCGGGGTCAACACCCAGGCACTGGATGAAAATTCCTCCCGGTAATGAGGTCCATTTTGGTGTTAAGGGGGTGTAAAATCCCGCTCCTTATTCCCTGACTGCCAGGCCCCTGAGCTGGGGTAAATAAAAGTGTTTTTACAGATAGAAATACAGTATGGATGGAAACCCTACCATCCATACTGCTGGTACAAAAAATGGTTCGATATAGTAGGGAAAATAAAAATCGAACTTTCGTACCGTACCGAACTTGAGAAATTACGAACCGTATTTTTTGGGCCTTAAATTACCTTTCCCTACCGAAATTTTCGTCCCGACCGTAACGAACCACATGCCCTGCTTACCAGGCGTGAGCCCAGGTTTTCTAATAGACTGCGAAAACAACGTCATAGACCAACATCTAATATGTTGAAGATGCCAGGGATAAAAACGGCCGGGCGAACAACTCCCAGCGTTGTCAGTGGGATGAGCAGGTGATGTGTCTGTTTAAAATGGCAGTGGATCAAAAAACCCAGTGCCTACATTTTTGGAAGAAATAATTACCTCCTACCATGATTGTACTTTTCTTTTTCAAATGTTGTTTTTTATTGTCCCCCTTGAGCAGGGGGGTGGGTGTGTATTTTGTTTAAATGCGTACCCGCATAACTCAAAGATTAGGGAAATACACACAAAAACAATTTTTTTTTTTTCATTTCTATGAGCCATTTTTTTTTATACATAGGCTTTTTTTTCCTATATTCGAACGGTTTAGGTGTTGTTTTGAGGGTTTTCATTCCATGTGCAGTCTAGGGAAACTCAGCTGTGTTCATATTCCCTTTTTATTGCGTCGTCGTATTTATAGTTTTTTGATTAATAGGCGATTCCAGAATATATATTCCACCGGGAGTACAAAAAATTTGGGGAGGTTTTATTTTAAATCGTTTATTATCGTTTGTAGGTAAGCACTAAAATTCAAGCTACATTTTTTTTTTTTTTTTTCATTTTATGTTTTTTTTGTGGAAAAAGTAGCTGTTTATTACTGTTTTTTATGCCACCATAGAGACTCTACTCTACTACACTAGAGTAGAGTATCTATGGCCCTATATATTTTTATATAATAATTTTTATAAAATATTATATATATTATATATATATATATATATATTATATTATATATATTTTTATAGTTTATTTTAAAAATATTGGTGAGTAACTATAATTTGGGATTAATCATCGAGATTATCATACTTAAGTACTGATTCTGACAGAAAAGTAATTTTGTGAGTTGAAATGTTTAAAGCTTAGTTCTTTGTTTCTTTATATTTCCGCTGTTTTTATTTGTATATGCCTTTATTGCCCTGTACTGTTGCCCTAGTCATGCATTTTTAAATTTGTAATAATTTTACGACTGAAATTCCTGATGTGGAAAATGGGCTTTTAAAAAAAATTATATCACATTAAAGAGCGGATTGACGCAATGCAGTAGAAGCCCTCCCTTCAAAGGGCCCCGGGAATGCAAACTTCTGGCTGCCAGTCTGGGTCATGAAGGGCCCAAAATCTTCAACAGCCCCCACAAAAAAGTGAGAAAAACACAGGGTGCTCCGTCAACACCTTTAAATATGGACTGGACAAGATACTACGGACAGTGCCGGATGAACCCCCAGACCGGGAAAAATTCCCCAAATGTAGGGCCCTCCAACACCATACCGGACCAGGGGGCCCCCGTTTTGACAGGGACGCCAGACTGGGAGCACGTGGGACCACCAGACACTGAGGGTTTGCCTCTTTAAAAACACCAAATAACCAATAAGTAAGTAAACCGTTGAAACATTTTTTTTTTAAATAACTGGGGACCTTAATGTTAATGGCAGGGGCACTTTGTTACTTTTTTAAATCGTTTGCGTCTTCAACTGGCATGGGGGTCGTCGTTAGAAAGAGCGTCGCGTGGCAGCTTGCAGAATGGGGGGCAGAGCAA
Organism: Chionoecetes opilio; assembly: GCA_016584305.1. Lineage (NCBI taxonomy): Eukaryota > Metazoa > Arthropoda > Malacostraca > Decapoda > Majidae > Chionoecetes > Chionoecetes opilio. The sequence continues at coordinate 35,840 of JACEEZ010010189.1, read as the reverse complement.
TGTTTGGGTATCGTGGGATTTGTGAAGAGATGTACCCAAAGGGGCTAACAGTGCACAATTTTATGCACTGATGTAGTGGGAGCCCGGCAGTGTCAAGATGAAGATATCACAGGGGTCTTCCTTATTCCCTTTTTGTGAAACAGCAAACCTGACCAACTTTTTTGTTTTTGCATTTAGAGGTCAAATATGCTTTAATTCTGACACACGAGCTATAGCCCTTTTAGAATTGATTTTAAGCATGAAAATTTAAAAATAATATAATCGTGAATTTATCACAATATTTTCTAAAATTTTCCCGTATTTTAAGTTAGCAGCATAGGCCTTTACCCCTCAGTTTTAGGTGTTTGCTGGAGAGGGGTTGGGTCCCCATATGACGTAGCAGGCATCGCTTCTCGGGCCCTTTTTTCTAAGATCAAAGGTAGTATCTTTTTTATCACTTAAAATCTGATACGATCCCCCTGGGGGATCAACGAATTAATCTGATTTTTGGACCATGGCGAAGTCTAGGGGGTTGCTCCACCTTTGCCCGGATCGGCCCGGTATTGGTACCTCCGGGGTTGGTCCACCCCCCAGGGGGGAATAAAATTATTTATCAATGAATTTAAAAATGTTTTAAATTTTTTATCACTGTCCCCGACGTGTTTCTTTTAAAAATGTAAGTTGTTGCAGCTATAGCGCTCAAGTAGCTGTACAAAGAACCCCTTTTTTTATACCCCGAAATTTCATTCTTTACTATTATATTTTTTTAAATCGTATGTGTTCGGGGTTTTTTCCATTTTTTTTTTTTTTTTTTATCATCGTGGGATAGTTTTCTTTTCTCTTCAATTTATTCTCTCTCGCCCTCTTCATGCTCGGGGAAAATTCTAGCATCAGGAAATGATCATTACCTCAAACCAAAACGTTTTATTTTTTACTTTTTTTAAGAGTTGGCGTTTTTTGAGGACGTTTGATGTGATCGAGAAGCATAGGCCTTTTTTTTTCACGCAGCCTCATTAGAAAAAAACGGCACGCAATCACCACTTTCATTACTTGCCGCCATGTCCTTCTACAGTCCCACCCCCCTTAAAAATTTTAAATAAAAAGGGGTAGTCATCGTAAGGGTTGATAAAATAACAGTAGGAGAGGAAAGAAATCATGAGAATGAACACAGGGTGGTTTTTTACGGCGGACTTTTAAGTGATGACGGAAAACTATGACTAGATTTATTAGCTTAATTTGTGGCTTTTATTTTTAAGGGGAAGAAAAATGAGCTTTCTTTCCTGTCCTCGTAAAAAAGCGGGGTCTCGCTCATCAAGAACACTGTATTCACTTTTATATAGTATATACTATCTTTTTACGGGTTGACTCGAAGAATTTTCTTAACGATTTGCAACATCGCCATTAAGAAAGGTAAGTTATGACCACTGTATCCCTTAGCTGAGTCTTGTTGTTAATTTTTATTGTAAATATTACTTTTAATTTGTTGATTATCTAAATCATCTCTGTTTTTACAGTTTCTTAAAATTTTAAACAAAGGCCCTCTTGCATGCTTCTCTTTTTATTGCTTACTGGCTAATTTGATGGGAAAAGCTAATGCCTTGGTTGTTTTGGGCATTTATGGAAAAAGATAGAAAGTGGCCGTGAAATGAAAAAAAAAAACTAATGCATTTTTTTTTACCCAGGAGGGTGTTCGTAGAGGTGGGGGAAAGCCCCCACAAAAAGGGAATGCCCAAGTGACTGGGGCTTTCTGCTGTAAAGGGGGGGCGTTTGGTCAATCATCCGACAGATGGGCTGGGGCCCCCTTCAATCTTTTGCTGACAATTATGGTGCGGACTCAACAATGATTTTACACCAAGCTCAAGGTGGGGCTTCCACGGCGTGGAACTAGGTCTAAAAGTGGCGATAATTTTCGCAAGCTGACAGGTGTGAAAAATAAAAGACATTTTCCCTTACTAATGATTCAAAAATTGAAAAAAGTGAAAGATCTGCGGAAATGTACTCAACAAAAAAAATATTTAAAAATTTTTTTTATTTTGTGTAGAAAGATATCAAAAAATTATTTTATGTTGCTTACATGCCCTAAAAGATCCGCAATATTTGACACTAATCCGGCAAGGGGGGACACGTTTATAGATTCATTGAAGTGTTGGCGTGCCTTCAATGAGTAGAGGAAAAACAAAGGGAATATTATTTTTGTGTATTGTTACATATAAGACTTTTTAAAAGGGGAAATTTAAAAACACGACGAAGTTTTCTTTTCATAAACCCTGAGAAATTTTTCCTTTTTGCCGGGTTTTTGTTCCTCGTAGAGTTAAGCTCAAACTATATTAGCCAATGAAAATCTGAAAAATTAACTCTGGTTTCCCTTCAAAAGCATAAATCTTTCGCCTTTTACTAAAGATTTCCGTGGGGGGGACAAATCAAAGAGGCTTAAATAATTTTTTTTGGGCCCCCATTGTGGGTTGTTTAAGAACCATCAATCGTTGGAACTGACCCCCCTTTTGTTATGTTCATCTTTTCTCCCCCCTGTCATAAATCACAGAGTAATTGTATATTTCTTATCAATTTGGCATGTAGGGGTTTTTCCTTTCGTTTTCATTTCTAGAACAAATACTGCAGAATATTATATTTTCCAACTCTCGGGTTTCTATAAATCATTCATGAAAGACGCAAAACAAATTTAAAGTTCGCTTGGTCTCCAGCGTTTTTTTTCATATTACTGGTAATTATACCTTTCATTGAAGTTCTTAATAACTACATGTTTAAATAGTAAAAAAATTGCACATTTTTGAGCCCTATTTTTGTAACAAATATACAGGGAGTACACGTAGTGAGGGCACTTAGTGAAATGATGGGAATGCCGGAAAAAAAGCCCAAAATTTTTTTTCACCTCTACGGGCCCCCTAGCTATGTTTTTTAGGGGGGCAAATGACCCCATCACCAAGGCAAAAGGAACGTTTTCTTTATTATTTTGACTTTTCCGCATGGGGGAAAATTGGGGTAAAGGGGTTTTTTTAAAAAAATAGTCTAAGGTAATTTTATTGGTGCAAGTTTCTTATTATTATTATTAATAACTCCAAAAAAAAATATTCATATGGCTGTCAAAAAACTAAATTCAATTTTTATTCGATTTTTAAACTGCGGACATCGCGAAATCCCTGTGTTTATTAGCAGAACACGAATTAAAAAACATACCCCTTGCAATTCAAAATGAAGGGGTTTAAATCTCTGACGGTGCTTATGAAAAAAAAATATTCATTACTCATTTACAAAAACATTTTCTTCCTGTACAGCTGAGGAATCCCATGTCTTTTTTAACCCCTACCCAAAATGGGGTAGATTCAAATTGAAATTATGTGTCACTTCTCACATTTGCGCTGCACATTTTCCGGGGCTTTTCCACTGGCTTTCTTGCTGAACTTTCCCCCGCCACAACCGCGCCTTTGCGGGCACACTTCCAATTTACTACAGCCTTTGGGCCGCAGGCTGCAGCCCCAGACGGGAACCCAGGCCCATATTATAAGATTTGGGATTCGTCCTGGGTTCGTCCAACCCTGCGCCCCTAAGGGTTCGAGGAAAGTCTAAGACGCTCCTAAGAGGGTGGCTTAGGACAAGCGCTGACCTACATTTAGCGAGAGTCCATTTGGATTTCAAAAATTCATACTAAGGTCATAAAAAAGGTATAAAAATATAAAAAACATAAGTTTAATATTTCTTAAATTGCTAAAGACTACAACGATGAATCATCAAAAGGATTTGTACCAGATTGAAACTTTCCGTTAAAAAGCACAAGCACAATAAAGTCATAAGTCTAAAACTTGGCGGCAAGTTGGCGTCTCCCCACCCTAAAAAAAACTTTTTCCGCCTGGGCCACACAACACACTGGATCACACCGCTCGCCTGCAGCTCACCCCCGACCCCCCGCCCCTGCTGCGGAACCCCCGGGGTCCATTGACCACTCCCGCTGCATGCCCTTGCTTCCACTCCCACCGAAAACTTCTACGGGGTCCCTCATCGCCTGCTGAACGCACCACCTTGCCTGCCCACCCGCTGGCCCCCGCTCCCGTCCCCCATCACGAGCCCCCCGTCATCCGCCTCCCTGTGCCTTCACCAGCAAGACTACCAACTCCGAACTGTGTTTAAAGGTTTTTTTTCTAGTGTTGCCCTAATCCCCCTCTCCAAAAACAGTTTGGGGACCACGGGGGGAATGGGATTTTTTCTTGGAAAAAAAAAATGGGACGCAGCCACTTTTTTTTTGAGTTAGGGGGGTTAAAAAATTCCCCTAGTCTGGGGAAATTTTAAATTTGGATTTTTTGAGCCCCAGGACTTTAAAACCCTGACGACCCTCCGAATGAGACCAAAGTGTCGAAAACCCCCCCCAAACCCCCGCTAGGTGTTGGTTAGTTTTTGGGTGGGTTTAAATTTTGGGTGGGTTAAAATTTTTGGGGTCCCCGAAATATCCCAAAAACCGGGGGTTTTTTGGCATAAGTAATCAAAAACCTTGGCCCAACCCAAAACCCTTTCTGAGCGCCATCTGGCGGGGGACAATGAAAACTCTCGAATTTATTAAAAACCCTTTCATGCTAAAAAAATATATTAAATAAAAGATATACCTCGATCCCCGGGAAAAAAAGCATAAACTTGTTATTCTTATTAAAAAAAACCAAGAATATTTTATGCCAAAAACCCTCAGAATTTTTGAAAAAAACCCTCAGAATTTTATGTCAAAACCCTCAGATTTATGCAAAAACCCTCAGAAGTTATGTAAAAAAACCTCAGAATTTATTGCAAAGCCTGTTTCATGTAATAAACATATAAAAGTATATACTCGATTCCCAGGAAAATAGAAATATAAATTTGATATTTTTATAAACAAAAAACCAAGAATTTGTTATACCAAAAACCCTTAGAAGTATTGAAAAAACTTTCCCATGATAAAAAAATATTATAAAATATATACCTCGATCTACCAAGATCTGATTGGTTTTTGTATTATAAGAATAACAATTTTATATGTATTTTTCCGGAAATCGGGTAAACCTTGATATATATTTATTTAGCATGGAACGGTTTTGTAAAATTCTGAGGGTTGCATTGTCCCCCCAGATGGCGCTCAGAAGGTTTTTGATTACTTTATCCCCAAAACCCTAGGGTTGGGGCATAAAGTTGAAAACCGGGGGGTTTTTGGCATATTTCGGTGGCCCAAAATTTTTTTAGGTTAGCTTAGCTTAGTTAAATTTTGGTTGGTTGGGTTTTAATTTAATTTTGATTAGGAAAATTTTCTCTAGATTAGAAAGGAAATTGGGTACCCTAGATCTAGGGAATTTTCCCCCCCTACAAAACTTTTAAAATTAGTGTTTCCCGACGCATAATTTTTTCCCCACCCAAAAACCCCTGCACCCCCACAGGCCCCCAAATTTGTTTGGGGGAAGTGGGGGTATGGCAAACCTAGCATTTTCCCATGATTAATTCACAGCTGTGATCGTCGACCCGACATCACTCCCCTTCAACACAAACTGGCCCCTGAACAGAAAGGAAAGGGGAAAGGGAAAAAATTGGTCCCGGGATGAGACTCCCCAAACTTGCAAGCTTACCAGGCAAGAAAATAGTCATGAAGGGGGCATTTTCCTTGCCTGGTTTGCTCTGAAAAGAGCAGGGCTGATGCAGGGGAGGGGGAAAAAAAACACTGACCTCCCCCCCCCTCGAGCCCGCCAGTCAGGACTCCCGAAGAGGGGCGGGTGATGAAGTCTGCCGCCAAGGTCAACATCTCAAAGTACAAAAGAGCTCTAACTGTACAGTAAAAATTTTTGCAAAAAAGGGTACATTTTTACACTAGGCCAGATTATCTAAAAATTTAGAGTATGGTTTCTTTTTACCTTAATGGATTCTGAAAAAATTTCTCGTGATTTTCCCGTCGAAAAAAACTACTTTCGGAGTTTAAAAGTTGCTTTGTAGGGGGGAGAGTGTATATGATTATAAAAAAATAAAAAACCAAACCCCCCTTTAGTTCACAACCCCTAACCAAACCCCCTTTTTTTAACCTAACAAAAAACCAAAATCCTCTTTAAAAAAGTGTCCGCGGAAAGGGGAAAACAGAGGTGATGCGGGTCACAAGAGGAAGAGTAGGGCATGAAAACACTTGTCTCTCTCCTCCCTAAAACAAGATAAAAACATCTCAAACTAATGATTTGCAAATGGAACTATTGAGAGAATGTTTCTAGAATCCAGTAAGGAAAATAAACCATACTCCAAATGTATAGGGAATTCTGGTCCTAGTGTAAAATAAAAAAAAAGATCACCCGGGGGCCCCTCTAATAATATGTAGACCTGTGGATAATGAGGTCTTTCACTGAGGCAGCCGGTTTGGGTTTAGTTGTTTTGGGAAACTATTTTTTTTCCGGAAGATTTTGGTGTGTTTAGGTTTAATGGGGTTTTGTTTTGTCCCCCCCACAAACCAAACAAATCAAACCCTTAACCTTCCCTAACCTGGCTGTGCCCCCGGAGAGACCCACATTCCCCACGATTTGCCAATTGTTTTTTTGTTAAATCACCAAATTTTTCTGCGCCTAAAATTTTACGGCCAAAAGGGTTGTGACAGACAAACTGGATCACGGCTGAAAAAAATACAGCGATAGATCTGAACTTACCTAACCTAACCTGCCAGCGGCTGGCGCGTATTAAAAATATTTTGAGAAATTCTATCTCGGGAAACGAGTTTTTTGCGTGCAATGGAAAATACGTACACATTCTTGTATATCAGAAGGCACTTCATATAACACATAGGTGCCCTTTCGTAGTGAGTTGGTGTTTTTCTTTAGATTACCAATTGGGTTTATGTTTTATTATTTTCCCCAGGTATTACAACTGCCAAAAAATACTGAACGAAAATAATAGAGAAAAATTTACGGGTAAGGTTTCCCGAGCCACCTACACATGCGGAATTTTAAACGTTTTTTAAAAAGGGTTTTTTGTGCCTTTATTAAAAATTGATTTTCAAAAAAAATAATTTTAGTACTGGACCCATGCAAAAAAAAAAAAAAGCACCCACATTTTGCGTCACAAACTCCCAAACCTTGGTAAATTTTTCTCTTTGAACACAACACAATTTTATCTGATAAGATTTTTTGCTTTGGAAATTCTTAAACCCTTAATAAATTTTGTGTCTTTAAATTGGAAATTTTAAATTGCTCAAAAATCTTTCCAGGGGGGGGAAAAACCAATTCTCCCCTCTCAAAAACTAGCGTTTAATAGCAAATTCTGGGGGGGGGAAAAGTGGTGACGATGGCTGCCCAAAGGGTCGAGCAGATCCTTTTTGGTACCTAAATTGCCGGGATCATCGCTGCTCCCGATTTTGATAATATAAGGTACTTATTTGCAGGGACTTCCTCATAATTCTTATTTCTCTGTATAGAAATTTTGTTAAAACATAATGGGGACTTTGGGGTTACTCGTCTTGCATGATCACATAGGCTTCAAGTAGAATTCTGCATTTTTTTTCCAAACTTTATTTTGGGGTTAAATGTGCTCTTTTTTGATGCTTTTGTATCTGTGTTTGGAGATTGTGACTGGTGGCTTGTTTTGGGTGCAATGAACATCTAGTAGATGAAATTTTTTTCTTTTTTGGGAACTTACTTTCCCCCATACACGACACTTTTTAAGCTTTAAGCAAAACCTCAAATTTAGAATTGCATGTATCCTTAATATTTATTGCAAATGGAATATTTGCAAAAATCTTTTTATTTTTGGTTTCTAGATCTTAAAAAATTTTTTGTTTAATTTTTATTATTGTTTCACCATCTTTAAAATTTTATTCGCTAAATTGAGTTTGGGGGTTTTATTGCATGGAAAGTCACGATTTTATTAAATTTTCAAAAGTTGTTTTTTTGTGACCCTACTCTAAGTTTTTTTATTTTGAACCTGATCCCATTCACCATAAACAGTCGGTGGAGGTCAGCTCCTACGGAAGCAGGTGCGCCCCACTGCGGGACCAACACTTTTGGCCGCGAGCTCAAGCTTCCGCATGTTCCTCTGTTCAATCTTTCTCTGTGACGATGGTCGGGGCCGACCACGAGGAAGAAGAAAAGCTTGAGCTAGCCTTCTAAAGAAAAAACTGCTTGCTTCCCAAGAAAAAAGAAGGGGCGAGACGGCCCCGGGAGGGGATAGAGCGCTAAAAAAAGGAAGCGCTTTCTCTTAAAAACCCTTTGACAAAATAAGACCCCCTTTTTTTTTTCTTATATTTTTTGTTTTATAGTTTCATTTGTGTTTTTATTTTTGGCTATTATTTTATTTTTTTCTTTTTTGGGGTATGTGTGAATAGACTAAAACATGAGCTGATCACCCCATTTGGTGCCGTCGGGAACCTCCCTCAGCTCAGGACTTCGGGTCTCGGGTGTCGGCTTGACTTATTTGCCATTTTTTCCCACCAAACCAGCTACAATTAAGTGTTTTCAGGGTAACATAGGATTAGCAAATAAAAAATATACAGTTTTACATATTAAAATGTTAAAACGAGGATTGGTTGGGCAAAATAGAAGCATTCGACCAAGGGGTGTCCTACAACAATCTACTAATTACTGAGAGGAATGCTAAAGCAGGTGTATGGGAAAATACACCTCTTTTGCATCCCCATACACCTCCTTGAACATTCCTACAGTATTTAGTAATTGTTGTAGGACCCCCTGGGTCGAATCTTCTTTTTTCCCAAACAATCCTCGTTATAATCCCAGAAAAATGTAAAACTCGTATTTTTCTTTTTTGCAAAAACCTTTTTTGCCCCATGACAACACTTAATTGTAGCTGGTTTGGTAGGGAAAATGGCAATAATAAACCCTGGCCCCCAGAGCCCCGACGTCCTGACGACGGGAGGTTTTTCCAGACGGCCCCCAAAAAGGCTGATCGAGCTCACTGTTATATCTAAGCAGTGCTCTTAAACCCCTTTTTGATGTCGCCACCCTATAGTATTTGGAAATGCTGCCCATCACTATTTTTTTTTTCTTTAAAATTTCACGCTCTGACATTAAAAATCTAACATATCTTTGTACAAAATATATGGTAGGAAAAGACGTTTTCACTCTTTTTAAAAATTTACTTTAAATTTTTTTTTTATGTAAAACACAGCTCAAACTATAAATATACAAGGAAAATTTTTTTTTTTTAACAAAATTTCGGGAATTAAAAAACTAAATCATGCTTGGCTACTTTGCATATCATTTAAATTGAATCAGACATTTAAAGTGCAACCTGCAAAGAGGATCCAAATTTTTTGAATGGCTTTCCCTTTTTTTATACATTAAAAAAAAAAAAAATTAATTCCCTTTATGATACAAGGGGGGATGCGTCATTTTAGTATAGAGGAGATTGAAATTTTAAAAATTACACTCACTCGGGGAGCAGAGTAAGGGGGGATCTGATAAAGTTTTTAAAAGGATAAAGGGGCTTATAAAGGAGAGGTTTGGAAAGGTTCTTTAAACTTTTAAACCCGGGGAGACAAGAAGTAACGGGTTCAACTGGAAAAAGGGAGAATTAGAAAGGAAATAGGAAAAAATGGGTTTACAAAAGTAAAGGATTTAAATGGAAAAGCGTAGATTTAGAAAGGGAAAAAGGGAAAAAATGGTTCCAAAATAACGGATTTTAAATGGAAAAATGAGATTTGAAAAGGAAAAAGGGAAAAAAATGGGGTTACAAAAAAAAGGATTCAAGCTGAAAAAATGTAGATTTAGAAAAGGAAATAGGGAAAACTGGTTTTTACAAAAATAACGGGTTCAAGCTGGAAAAATGTAGATTTTTAAAGGAATGGGGAAAAAATGGTGCACAAAAATAACGGATTCAAGCTGGAAAAGCGGAGATTTGAAAAAAAAAAAAGGGAAAAACTGGTTCACAAATAGGGGGGAAGAAAGGCATGGACTCAGTAGACAGGTGTTAGTGGGAGTCATTTGGAGTTTTTTAAAGGGACTGGATGGTTCTGGGTGGGGATGAAAGGTGGATGTTTGGTAGTGTTTTTGGCGACAGGAAATACCACGTTAGGCCTCGCGGGCCCCTTATAGTTCCTTATTTTCTTATGTTCTTATTGCCTTGATTAAAAATAGCTTTGTGACACAGAATGATTTGGCATTTGCATAAATATGGCTTTCCCTTTTTAGCTTATTCCTTGTAGTCCTGACTTCAACCCGGACAACCCAGCAATGCAATAGAGGGGGCCAAAAATTTTGAAAGCTGCTTTTTAGAATAATCCTTTGAGCTTCCCTGGATTATTTTAAAAAACAGCTTTCAAACTTTTGGCCCTCTATGCATTGCTGGGTTTTTCCTGGTTTTTATAGTCAGGGCTACAAAGGGAAAAAGCTGAAAGGCAACAGCCATTTTGTGCAATCCAAAATATGTCTGTGTCGCAAGCTTTTTTTAATCAAAGGATATAAGAACATAAAAAACATAAGAAAAAAAAGGAAGCTACAAGGGCCCCCCAGGCCTCACGTGGGGAGTTCCTGTAATGCTCAGTTCCATCATCTGAGAATGGATGAAGCATCCCGGTGGAGGTTTGAGGTGTCTTGGAATGAAATCAGGTTTTTTTTGCATCAAAGTGGGTTTTTTGTAACCGGGGGACATTCGTACCTCCAGTGTCGCTCTGCTGTCTGCATACCATGTGCCCCCTCCTGCCAGCCGAAATATAGGGATCAAAGACTTCAAAAACAGAACAAAAACCCCTTTTCTACATGCTTTTTTTTTTTTCACCTTCATTTTGAATCCATTTGTTATCCCTAACTTTTTTTAAAAATTCCCACCTTGCCTAGTTTTATACCCTAATTTATTTTTTCCCTTTTCTATAAAAGGCATGTGCCATGATTCGCAAACCCCCCTGTCACCCCCAAAACCGTCCACCCCCCCAGTGTCTCGTCCACCTAAAGGTGGACCGTCAACCCAGGTTGAATAGCACTTTATAGCATTTGGTTGTTGCAAATAAAATAACGTGGTGCCAAAGAGACAAAAATGATTTCTGAAGTAATTTTTTGTTTCCTAAAACGAAATTGTTAAACACTATATAAGATTATAGAATTATATTAATATATACATAATATAGATATTGCAGTAAATTTAGTGCCTAATGGTGTTTTTTTTCTTTTTCTTTTAAAATAGTGTAAATAATTTATATTTACTATATTTCGTATATATAATAACAATTTTTTTATATCTAGAATCCTTATAGTTGAAATGATCACAATTTTGTTTACATGCAACGAGCAAATTTCACAAATATAGGGAAAGATTTTTCTTTTGGCCTTTTCTCTCTGCGCCTTATAGTTTACGCACTGATGTTCCAATGGTTGTGCTACTAGAAGGGGCTTCGGGTATACCCATCAGTCCATTCAAGGGGAAAACATAGGGTGGTGAAAAGATTGGGAAAGGATCAGTCCTCAGGGGGCAAAACGGAGTCTTTGAAGGGGTCTGGTAAATTCTGATAGGGAAAAATGGTGGATGTAGGTAGAGTTAAGAAAAGGAAAATACCCGGTAGGTCTCACGGCCTCTTTTTTTTTTTTTTTTTTTTTTTTTTTTTTTTTTTTTTTGGGTTTTTTTTTTAACCATTTTACATGTAAAAAATATAAAAAAGTATTAGAAACCCTCCTAAATTTTTTAGCAATATAGTTTCAGCATTTTAAGAGCAATGTGAACTTCAGTTTTTTTTTTTTTCTCTCTTAGCAGGGCCCGGCCCCAAGTTTGGGGTTGTGTTACGGGAGGGGGTTGTTATACTCCCAAAGTATGTTTTTGGCCAGCAGCAAAATTTTGCATTTTTTAAAAAATAAAAATTCAAATTCAAAAAAAAAATTCCAAATTTTTTCCCCAAAAAAAAACTAGTTTTACCTTAAACTACCTCGGGGACGTAACCCTAAACCTATGGCCCCACATTTGAAAGCCACTTTTCTTTTTCTTAAAGTAGTTTTTTTTAAATTTTTTTATTTTAAAAGTTTTAATTTTAATTTTGGGGGGTTTCCCCCAAATCCTTGCGTTTCTCCGCACTCATTAAGTTTTTTTGTTTATGGAGAACTTTTTTTTGCCCATTACTTTTTTTTGTAACTCCGAAAAGATTAGTGCGCGGGAGTTATTTATGAGGGGTTGAAAAAGCTGTTGGTTTTGGTTACCCAAAACGGTAACCCTTGTAACCTGACCAATTTCAACCACCCCCTAAATAAAAAAAAAATTTCCTTTCTGGGGGCGGGTTGGACGCGGCAATTATTTTAGGTGGTTGAAATGCTGTTGGTTCGGTTACCATGACTCGCAACCATTGTAACCTGACCGAATTTTTAACCCCCCCATAAATAAAAAAAAAAAATTTCCTTTCTGTGGGGGTTTTGACGCGGCAGTTATTTATGAGGGTGGTTTTTAAATGCTGTTGGTTCGGTCTCCAAGGTAAACCCTTGAACCAGCTGAAAATTTAACCCCCCCATAAATAACAATATAATTTCCTTACTGGGGGCGGGTTTTTTGACGCGGCAGTTTTTTTTGGGTGGTTGAAATCGTTGGTTCGGTCTACCATGACTCGTAAACCCTTGTAAACCCGGCCGAATTTCAACCACCCCCTAAATAACAAATATAAAATTTCCCTTTCGGTGGGGGGTTGGAGCGGCAGTTATTTATGAGGTGTTTTAAATACTGTTGGTTTTGGTCTACCCGATCGTACCCTTGTAACCCGGCTGAATTTCAACCACCCATAAAAAACAAAAAATAATTTTTTACTGGGGGCGGGTTGTGCGCGGGAGTTATTTAGATGTGGTTGAAATACTGTTTTTGGTCTACCTGACTCGAACCATTTTTTAAACCCGGCTGAAAATTTTAACCCCCCCCAATCAATAACCCTTTTAAAACTAGTCTCGTAAATGGCGGCGGGTATTGGGCGCGAGGGGTCGGGGTTTTTAGGGATGGGTTGAAAAAGCTGTTGGTTTGTTCCCCCAAAATACGCAACCCTTTAACCAGGGAGAATTTTTCAACCCCCCCCTACATGTTGAGTAAAATACTTAAATGAGGGCTTCCGAAGCAATGGTTTTTGGTATAAGTTTTGGGTTTTTATTGTTTCCCTTTCCTGTCCCCTCTCCGATGCAATTCGCAATGCTCGTCTCCCCCCCCATACATCAGTAGGCTTTCCCGTTGGTAAACACAGGTCGGAGATACAGGTTGAACTTGGTTCCAAGATTTATTTTTTTACAAAGATCTTGCGCCGAATTATGGTGTTGGGCCCAGTGGGTTTCGACGAAAGTTCCCCCCAGCAAATACCACGACTTTTTCCCCGAAGGCGTGTCCCCGGTTGCCATCGTGCCTAACCTGTTCAAAGGCCTCCAATATACCAAAATCACCACTCCCGTAAGTATTAGCAAAACCCACCTCCCCGTAAAAAAAATAACCCAAAATTTTGACATCCCCGCTAAGAGGAGAGGAGAGAGAGAGAAGGAGAAAAAAAAAAAAAAGTTATATTGAATTCTTAAAAACTGAAATATTTGCTACAAGGGTTTTTTTTAACTCTTGCCCCAACATCGGGCCCGGCATTAAAAAAGTAGGTCTCCCTGTACCTAAGGACCATCAAGATAAAAAGGGTTAAAAACTAAAAAAAGGGAAATTTTTAGCAAAAAGTTTCAGCATTTTTTAAATAATTCAATATTAAATTTTAGGTTTTTTTTTTTCTCTCTCTCTCTCTCTCTCTTCTCTAGCAGGATGGTCCAAAATTTGGGTTATTGTTACTGGAGGTGGTTACTAATACTTACTGGAGGGGACTTTGGGATATTCCTCTGCACGTTTTTGGATGGTGTCAGCTTGTAGTGTGGCCTCACTGAAAAAAAACCCGAATTATAAGTATATTACTGCTAAAAGAAAAACCCTCTATTTACAAATGTACCCAAAAAATTCACTTTGTAATTATCCCCTCATAAATTGTACAGTGCTATCAACTGAATTGAGATGGTTGGAGCACTTTAATTCCGTAGTGAAGGGTTACATAGGCTCCCTTAGCCACACCTCGCAGCATCGGGCCCGCAGCATGGGTGGCCTTCTGGGGGTGGCCTGTGGTGGTGGTGGTTGAGGGGGTGGAGGCTCGCGTCCCCGTCAAATTTCCGTCCCTCTTCCTCAGGGGAACCCAGGTTTTTTTATCTTTGCATAGGGTTTTCAGCATAGCCGACCTCATTTATCCGGCCTGCATTTCGCAGGGGGTTTATTCTTATTTCACTGTGGGGATAGAAACCCCCCGTTTTCCCCTGCCCCATACCTCTCCACAAAAACTTCTTGTTTCTTGTGATCTCGAAAGCATGGTGAATTTCAATAATGGTCAGGGTAAATTTTCCCCCGCAAAAAAAATAAATAATCTTTGGGGGTTAAAATTCCCAGGGGTATGCTGGGGCACAGGGCCCTTTCCAGTTTTTCTTTTTTTTATTTTTTCTGCTCATATATTTTCCAGTTGTTATTCACTTTCGAAAACCCAAAAAAAATTGAATTTTTATATATAATGTAGGGTTGGTTAATTTTTTTGGTTTGGTTTTAATTTGTGTTTAAGTTAATTAAGGATAGATTTTTTTTTTTTTTTGGTGTTTTTAACCCAAAAGGAGGTTTTTTTATGTTAATTAAGCCCGGCCGGCAGCCCCGGTTTGTGTATTTAGATTGAATGAGGAAATTTTTCGGTACGGAAAATTGAAAAACAAAAAAAAATAATAACCCAAATAAATATAAAAAATTATTCAAATAGTTGTACTTATTTTTTAAATTTAGCATTACTTTGTTTTTTAAATAACTTCCTTGTATGTGGCATTGGGGGGAAAAAGGTTTCTGGATTCTAGTTAGGGTTTGGTTTGGCAAAAAAAAAAATGGGCAGCTGCAAAAACGTTTTTAACAATGAGTATTCTGTTACGAAATAAATCAAAATAAAAATTGATGTAAAAGTCAGCATGATAAGAAAATTATAATGGTTAGTATTTTGGAAAAAGATGAATTGGGTCACTGTATCATTCCCTAGTATTACCCATCCGGGATTTTTAACCTAGGGCCGAAAAATTTCCTACATTATTACTTTCTTTCTACTACACTACTTTCTTTCCCTACACTATTGTTTTTGTTTACTTTTGGATTTAGGAACATTCTCTCTAGACTTCTGTCGCAATCTTTCTTTTGGAGATAAAGACATGTTTTTATAGGGAGGCGAGAGACAAGTGTTTACGTCCCCACACTCTTCTTCCTCTTGTGACCTGCATCACCTCTGTTTGCCCCTTGCCGCGGACACTTTTTAATGCGATTTGGGTTAGTTAGGATTTTTAAACTGGAATGATTGTTAGGTTTTGTTTATGAGTTAAAAGGTGGGGGTTATTTTTAATTTTTATCTTCTATGTCCATTTCATAAATCCTTCCTATTAAAAAACTTATTCTCCGAAAATTTGTGATTTGCGACGGAAGTTCCTAGAGAGAAGGTTTCTTAGAATCCAATAAGGTGAACAGAAACCACACTCACAATTGTGTAGGAAATTTCGGTCCTATTATAAAAATGTACCTCCTATCCTTCAATTCATTACCATTGCTACACTACCTAGTCTTTCTAGTTAAATTAATATTTCTTCATGCATGCCAGTACACAAGATTATTTTAAACAATACTTACATATTGTAGTTGGTTTGCGGGCCCGGCTGAGGACGCGTAAAAGGAGCCAACATCCAAAAATCATTACTGTAGGCAGAGTCTCCTAGCAGATGGCATACAGGAGGAACATGACCACCCTCAAAGAGTGTAAATAACGCACTCCGGCGTAGGACTCTTGAGTCATGCGTTGATCCCGGCCACTGTGCAACTATGTCCATAAATTTGTAGTTCATATCAAATACAACTTGGACGTTGATGGAGTGAAACCCTTTTCTGTTCACATACTCAACTTCGTATTCCTCAGGGGCAACAATACGCACATGCGTTCCGTCTATGACACCGATTATATCGTGCATTCCTCCAACTTCCATGAATTCCCTCTTCTTGACTACAGTTTCCTCTGGGGTGCGGGGGAACTTGATGAATCTTCGGAGTATGTCTACGTCTGAAAGTGCATACACTGTTTCTTTAATTATTCTGCTCATTGTCTGTTGTGACGGGCCCAAGTCATCACTGCTGCATTGCTGCATTTTTCCTGTGGCAAGGTATCTAAGTGTTGATACAACCTTCAGCTCGGCAGAGATCGCCTTATTTCTTTGAGTAGGGCTTGATATTATATCTCGCACTAAGTCTGTCACATGTAGAATCCCTTCTCGGTCCAAGCGGTATCGCTTGATTAGTTCTGTATCAGTAAGCTCGTCCAGTACATCTCTCCTGTCACAAAAATTTCTCTGGGATCGGCGGGGCACTTCTGCGGCTTCGGCCATGTTTACGTCTTGGGACGAGTCTTAGCCGCCGCCCTGCTCGCTAGGACACCTCACACCCTGTCCTAGCCAAACCTCGAAATTAGGACGAGTCTTAGCGATTTAGGACGCGCTCGAAATGATTTAGGACGCCGGCGGCCATATTTAAGACTCGAGCGAGTCTAAGACGAATCCTAAATCTTTATAAGTATGGGCCCAGGACTTTGTTTCTGCATCCAGTGTCCAACCGCAGCCTTCAGCAGTTGGTGTCTGTTGTTGGGCCTGGTGACAGGTTGTCCAGATGCCAGCCTGGTACACTGCACGCTTGGTGTGCTGCAGCAGGGCCTGTTGAGTTGGGGGAATGTTCTCCATCGTTCTGTTTTTCTGGCAGAACAGTTCCTTTCTTGCTTCATTCACCGACACCAGAGGGCTGGTCTTGTCATATATAACGACTGTGAAACGTTCCAGCATCTGGAACTCCTGGCAATCCACGGTGATTTGTGCATGTGGATGTTCTACGATGAAGTTGAAGGCATCTGTGACTTCGGTATAGGCACCCCATGCTTCCCAAACCGACTTTTTCCCCTTTCCAAAGAAAGAAGAAGTCGTATCACACCCTGTGAAGCTGTGGAACACTGGTAGCGCTGTGGACTTCTCTTTGCCCAGAGTACTACAGATGGCATTGATGTGTAGGAAAAGGAAGTTCTTGCCACTGCCGAAGGCGACCCAGATGTCAGCCGATGGATACTTGCTGGCTAGAAAGTGATACTTCCCGATGAGGATGACAAGAACGTCAGTATACACGGTGCGTACCAAGCATGTGGTGCATCCACTCTCTAGGGCATCTTGTAGATGGACCACAATTCTTGTGTCTGCCTCTTCGTGGTCACATGGCGGCATCGAGTGGTCAGTGCCACTGCAGACTACAGAGGCTCCAGATGTTGCAAAGACCTGCTTTCCGTCTGGGAAGGTAGTGGATACAATCTTCTCTGATAGGAACTGGAAGAGTTCTACCTTGTTTGTGGGGTCACGCAGGAAATCGGGCCAATTGCCTGGGACCTTGGTCTGGCCTGCCACCTTCCTTCGTACACCTTTCCCCCGTTTCTCTCTGGTTGATTCTTTGATACTGTTGTCCAGGTACCTGTCCCATACCACATCTACTCTCATAGAGGTTTCCAGTTGCCTCATGATGTGGGGAACAAACACTCCACTTGCATAATCGTCAAATGTAGTGATGCCAGTCACTGGGAGGAGGTGTACCACAGCAGCACCATCGAGCACTCTAACATCAAATGAGCCAGAGGGTTCTTCTTGCGTCTTCTGGGCCAGAATGTTGGTGAGATCGGACTTCTTCCCTTGTCGCAGCTTCCCTCTTTCAGCCAAAGAAGGAGGGTATGGGTGATTCTCATGCTTGAAGAAGGTGTCCAGGTCCCCATCACGGTGCTGTGTGACTATGTAGAGACGGGAAAAGAGGGCCACGTCATCCTTCAGCATAGACACTTGTCCGACCTGCTTACTCTTCGTCTTTGGTGTTGGCGATCTGAACAGGGGCAATTTGTTTTTCTTAATTGGGTCATGGATGGAGTGTGTAGCATCTGTCAACACTGACTTCTTGTATGTCTCATACTGCTTCTTGCCAACAGGCTCTACTGTGCGGAAAAATTTGAAAAGTGTGATCTTGAAGTATAAGAAGGGATGAAAAAAATAACAAACTAGTGGATGTATTGCATATACGGAATATTTCTTTTGCCATTAAAGGCGAATCTTGATTTCATCAAGATTTTTCTAAGTGAAAATTAGCCGTTATCACAAAAATGGTTCATAGAGGCTTCTGAGTAATTGGATCGTTTGTCTCCCCTCTCAAAATCATAGCTAGGACCCTGTAGAATGCCTGTACAAAATTTGGTGCTTTTATCCGGCATGTCCCCATCCTCTTGAAATCTGGTCCTTAGCGGCCGGACTAACGTGTCTTCGTATTGTCAAGTGTTTAGACAATACGAACATTTTGAAACTCATATTCATTATATTCATCATGTTAGCATTGTATTTCGCCAGGTGATGGTCGCTAGATTCCTATTTCTTACAATACATTTTAATCTCTGGCTATTAGATGAAAATCAAGTCTTGAAACGGTGTCATATCAGAATCGAAGAGTCGAATAAAGAAAAAAAAAGTGTAGGTTTTTCATTGTAGAGTGGCGGTGAGTCGTTTACTCTTGTGGGTTGTCATTAATGTCGTATTCAATAACATAAATTTTTATCTCTGCCGACTTGTGGATATTTTTTTAATGATGTGTCCAAATGCAAACTACACTGCAAATTTTGGAACGTTTATACGATTGAATATGTGCAAGAACTAAGGTAGAACGTGAGTGCGGTGTAGAATATACAGTTAATGCTGTGGTAGAGCATACGTATAAAAGAGTATATAATATTTATAGCAAATTATAGCAGGTTTCGTTCATGTCCTTCGCTCGAGAGTGTCCTTCGCTGAGTGTTCTACCGCCGGCCACAGTTCTCGGTTGATTCGGCGAGAATTCCTATCGGCGACAGTTTCATAAACCACCTAATTCTTGAAACAATTTTTTTTTATTATATGCAATTTCCTTTGCCGCAGTTAAGGAGTAAAAAAATAATGTTCTCGCCGGTTTACTTGAGTGTTCCGTTACACTTGTTTTCTTTGGATGTCTGGGTTTTGCTGAAAGGGGAACAGAATCTTTACATAATATTTATCCTTATACAGTCTTGAGTATTGTTATCTTTTTATGAAAAATGTATTGCATGGTATAGAAATATTATTTACTCAAATAACAGCGTCAGATAATACAACTAGTAATGACTGCACTAAATGTTGATTAGATTGACTCTGAAACAAGACAAAGTTAAAGTGATGCTCTTCCTGTTTTAGGGCAAAAACTAATGTCGCTCAGGATATATGTGAATGGAAGTGAGAGTGATAGAGGAGATAAGTATGTGCTTGTCTAATGTCTGGTGACTAATGAATAAAATTATGGAGTTATAAAATAGACAAACAGTGCGGTGTAGAAGCGGCATAAATATTTTATGATATACTATACAGTCTTGTAGAGAACCATACTATGACATCTTGTTTACAGGGAAGTATTACCATATAAATGGTTTACCTTGCGTAGGTGTTTAGCTTGGCGGCGTAAGATCTGGCATCTGGCCGCGGAAAGCATACTTACCTGGCACAGGAGATACCGCGATCCTGAAGGCGGTTTTCCCAAGGCGAGGCCCACCATTGCACTCCGGCGGTGCTGACCCTTGCGATTAACCCAAATGTGGTTAACTCGAGTGTGAAATTTTTGTTAGCGGGGGATTGCGTTCGCGCATCCCCCTTATAATCTGGGTCATGGAATGTGGAATTAGCTATACTAATGGTGGCATGTTACTGCCTTTACCGTTAAGTTATATATTCAGACTCTAATTTCAGAGTAATGACGGTTAGGGTGCCAATAAAAATAAAAAGTTTGAATTTTTCTTCCTACTTTGGTGTAATGGTGCATCTATGCAAGAAACCATCGTATGCAAAGTTTGACCTCAATCGGTTGATATTGAGGGGTAGCGGATTACAACTTTGTTATTTACCCTTATGCACTGGGCTATTAAGGAGGGGATGTCATCTCTTGAAAGCGGACAAGCCGGACATCCCTTCCCCAGCAGGGCTGCTGGTCCCCCTCTTGGTGAGTATTAGCCCCTCGGTGGGGGGGGGGGGGTATCATGAGGAGCCACCCCACTCATTGTGGCCGGCTTGGCCGGGGAAGGGAAGCCTTCGAGGTCCCGGGCTGTTGATGGCGATGGGCCTCCACAACTTGGAGGAGGAACTGGCGCTGTTCCTCGTCTTTGGTCAGCCGGAGGTTGAAGGACTGGATGAGCGCCACTCCTCGCTCGGCTGTGTCGTTGACGACGCGAAGTCCATCGATTCGGCGGCAGGCCTCGACGTACGATTCCTCTTCCTGCCACATCCGAGGGTTGGCGGACAGGAAGTCTGTCTTGATATCAAGAGCTTCGAAGAGGCGGAGGGAATTTTTCGTGGCGAAGGAGGGCAGTGTTGCCGCAGGAACTTGTGATGATGGGAGGTTTATTCGCTTGGCGGGTTCCTCGACTCCTTCATCGTAGAGAATGGCCTGTAAAATTGCTATTTTGTCGGAGACAGGGAGACGTGAGTCGAACAGTGACAGGCCAATGAGATCTTCGCTCAAGTACCAGAAATGGCGGCTCAGAGTGGTGAAGCAGGCCTTCCGAATACTTTCGTCGTGGTACTGAAGGATGTCCTTAGCGAATCCAAGATCGTTGGCGGGAGCGTAGGATGGAACCGTCGATTCGAACCATCGCAGGACGTAGATCTCGGTTGCGAACGATGAGAAACCGCTGGAGGGCTGACATTTCTCGAGGGTGTGACGACTCCAGTCAGCTGCTCCCGAAACAAGATCATCTTCAGAGCGTAAATGATACGCGCCATCCAACGCGCTCGATGAAGCGCTCCGGGGCTACGGATCGAGGTCTTCGGAAGAGCGCCGCCGAGGAAAAGGATGCTCAGCTCAGCGAGTTCTTATAGTCGTCACGGGTGCTTTGTCTGAAGCAGACGTTTCAAACCTTGAATGAGATCGTCCCTCTTGGAGACCAGAGTCTCCGGCAGATCTTCGTTGGTGGGAGGGTTTATTGCCGACTGGTTGATGTAAGACCAGTAGTCCTTAAAGCGAGAGAAGATGGTGATCTCAGGACCAGAAGATGACCCCAAACACGTAGAAAAGGCCTTCTCAAGGACAAGTTCGTGGACGTGATGACGGCAAGCAAGTGAAACGAGGGGTCGGCCGATCTTCTGTTGCAAGATGGTGCATGCACCATTGATGGCTCCAGTGTTGGCACTGGTTGTGTCGAAGCACATCGCCACGACTCGTTCCTGGACCCCCCAGTCTTCTAGAGCCTCGAACACAGCTGTAGCGGCTGCATCACCAGTTCCGGAGTGCAGTTTCGGGACTCCTAGGAGCTTCTCCACTCCTTCTCCTGTGACGAGGATGGCGAGTCTTTCGGCGCGAGTGCCATCGTCCTGAGGAAGGATCTTCCCGTCCCAATGAACGGTAAGAGGGGTAAGAGGACTGAAAGTCTCTTGATGTCTTCGTCAAAGTGGACCTGTACTTCGCTCTTGCCTGTCGAATGGACTCAGGATTCAGCACAAGCTCTTGTGGATCGTGGCCCAAGCTACTTGCCGTAGCCGCCACAATTCGAAGGGCTTGGCGGCTACTGACCCCAGTTCTGTCAAGGGCTCCGACGAGATCAGGGGATAGGACGGACTTCGTGCCCCGTGTCCCCAATCGCTTTGGTGGAGAAGCGACCCCGGCGTCGGAAGAAGAAGTCGATGTGTTGGCAGCGTTGGCTGGATTTGATGACTCAGACGATTACGACTCCAGCTCCACCATCTCTTCTCCTTTTGGCGTCTGTTGACGGCTACGTGAGAGAGAGCTTTCACGTCGGCAAACCGATTCTTTCAGCTTCTTCTCCAGACCAGCCATCGAACCCCGCCTCCCCTTCTCCCGCTGGGCAAGAAGGAATTCCTTGTCTTCAGGAATGGTCATCAGAGTGAGGGCGTCGGAGTGGGCGATGTCCAAAAGGTCTGGGAGACTTTCTTGGAAGGTCTTCTGTTTTTCGGCAGGCGTGACTCCGGAGTTATTCTTGCTTTTGCTCAGGATCTTCCACTCGTCGAAAAGTCCAGTAATCTTCCTCCTCACGCTAGTTTCTGCGATGGTGGGGATCCTAGCTCGTGTCCAGAAGTCGAGGACCTCCTTTGCAGCCTCAGCTGCACTCTGCTGCACCGTCTTCTTCTCTTCCTTGTGTGCGTAGAAAAATCGTCGTAAAACGTCTCCACGGCTGGGAAGTTTTGCTCCTGTGATAGTAGGAACACTGTGGCCAAGAAGCCAAACTTCAGTTTGCTTTCTCGTGGTCATGACCTGAGGGCGAAAAGAGGAAATGTTCAAGATCGATCCGCCACCTCTAAATATCAACCGATTAGCCTGAAACTTTGCACACGACAGATTCTAAGTACAAGGCAGAATACCACAAAAGTACGTTAAAAGATATTGACTTTGAAAAATTACCCCTATGCGCTATTGGCACCCTAATGACGGTGCTCTTCTCATAGACCAATGACCTTAATATGTTGGAGATGTCAGGGTCTCAGGGACTGAAACGGCCGGCAAACAAACTCCCAGCGTTGTCAGTGTGATGATTGATGAGCAGTTGATGTGTCTGTTAGAATTAGAATGTTAACTCGAGTGGGAAATTTTTGTTAGCGGGAAAGGTAGGGATTCGTTAGGGGGATTGCGTTCGCGCATCCCCCTTATAATCTGGTTCATGGAAGGTGGAGTTAGCAAATAGTTTATATTTTATGGGGGCATGTAAGGGGCCTTTTAACGTTCTTTAAATTTTTAAAAAAATTCAGAGTATATGGTGCTGTTCTCATACACAAAAAATTTCCCCTTAATTTTGGGAAGTGTCAGGGACTAAAAAAAACCCGGAAAACAAACTCACAGCGTTTTGCCCCTGTGATGAGCAGGTGATGTGTCTGTTAGAATGGACTGTAAACCCAAAAAACAATCGAAAAATAATCCAAATTTTTTAAAAATGGTAGTTGCCAAACCCTCAAAATTGAATAATTTATATATATATATATATATAAAATATATAATATTATTTAAAATATATAATATATATATATTTTATATATAAAACTTTATATTTTAAAAAATGAAAAAAGTGTCATCGGAGACACCATGACATTTTTTTTACCTCAGGCCTGCCCAAGGGAAAAAATTTTTTAAAACAAAATACCCACTAAAAATTATTTTCTGCCAGTCTCTAGAAGAAGACAGAAAAAGATTGTAAAAAGGGGGGTTTGGGCCAAATTTTTGTTCGGGAGGTGCGCCCACACTTCCCCGAAAAAAAATTGAAGTAAAAAGTTGGAAAAAATTTAAAATGGAGAAACCCCAAAAATTTGCTGGGGGCCCCCTCCCACTTGATTTAGAGTCCCGGGATTCCGGGGGCTTTCCCCCACTCGTCAAGGCAAAACCCCCTCCCCGGGGTTCAGCATAGGGGGGGTTTGCAGGGGCCCCCCCGGAAAAACCCGGGTGGGGGGCGCGATTTACCGCCCCCCCGGGCCTCAAACCTATATTATGTTTTTTGGCTATTTTATTTTCTCCGGGGAAAGGGTTCCCAAACCCCCCCCCAAAACCCATTTTTGGTCAGGGAAAGGGCCTTTACTCCCAAACCGTGGCCGGGGAGGGCAAAACCCCCCCTGTGGGGTTTAAAACCCCCAGGTTCCCCACTTTTTAAACCCCAAATAGCTGAGACTTTTTTCCCATAGCGGGGTTTTCCATCGGAAAAATAAAAAATTTTTAAAAATTTTTTAATCAATTTTTTAATGAAAAAATGACATCACATTGCTACTTCTAATACAAAAGTATATCATGCAAAACAAAGAGGTATACATTCCCAATAGTTCAAAAAAAAGGGCCCCTTTTTAAAAAAAAAAAAAATCAGGTTCATCTTTTTTTGAGCACTTTCCAGCAAAAAGTTAAGGTTTGACTGAAAAAGTTCCTTGCTAACTCCTGTTTATGTTCTTTGAAATACTTTTTGGGGATCCAACCCAAAATCGTTCATGCCTTTTGGGGTTTGCCCCCTTACTGGGGTCCACGTAATTTTTTTTTGTGATTCACTTATTATATAGCGATAAAACCCCCTTATTTAAGGTTTTCCCTATGCAGGCCATTCTCAGAGGAAACACTGAAAACCCGGGTTTTTACATTCCCCTTTAAAGATGGGAATTAAGGGGTTTTCTGTCACGGGGGGTTCCCCATTTCACGTTCCACGATGGGAGGGGGAGGGGACCAAAATATGATTAAACCCGGACCTGTGTTTTGTACCTCCTATGACCTGGGGACCAGTAAAATAATCCCTTCGACAGGGGTTTGGGAACCTGTGGACCCGTGTTGGGTTAGATCACACCCCCACCACTGTAGACTGCGGTACGCCCCCCCCAAAAGCATACTAAAGTAGCCCCGGGGGGTTTTATGAAGGGTTAAAAATTCCTTATCTTTTATGCCCTTAAAGGTAAATTAAACCCATACACCCGCCTGCCTTGAAGCATTCCTCTACAGTATTTAGTAGAATGTTGTAGGACACCTGTGGTCGAATACTTCTATTTTGCCAATCCTCATTATAACGCCATGAATAATGTAAAACTCGTATATTTTCATTTTGCATAAACCTATGTTGACCATGACAACACTTAATTGTAGCTGGTTTGGTAGGGAATAATGGAAAATAAGTCAAGCCTGACACCCCGAGACCCGACGTCCTGAGCTGACAGGAGGTTCCCAGACGGCAACCAGATGGCAGATCGAGCTCACTGTTATAGTCTATTTCCAGTTCAGATTTTTAGTAAAGGATATTCCAAGAATGTTCATTGTAGAATAGGGAGACAGTTGGGTGTTATTGAAGAAGAGAGGATAATTGTCTGGAAGGTTATTTCGAGTAGATTGGTGAAGAAATTGGATTTTTGAGGCATTGAACAAAACAAGGTTTGCTTTGCCCCAATTCGAAATTATAGAAGAATCTAATTTAGGCACTCTTGTGGCATCCCTCCATGAAGAATTTAATTAGAACATAAGAAAATAAGGAAGCTACAAGAGGCCACGGGGCCTACACGTGGTAGTTCCTGTCACCTAACACTACCTACATCCACCTTTCATCCCCATCCATGAACCTATCCAGCCCCTCTTTAAAGCTCCCTAATGACTCTGCACTAACTACCTGTCTACTGAAGTAGAGTCCAATCCATTCATTCACCACCCTATTTGTGAACCAGTTTTTTCCTATTTCCTTTCTAAATCTACGCTTTTCCAGCTTGTAGAGTTGGTCGTCTAATGAACTACGTTGAATGATGCATGGTAAAGTCATTAGCGTAGGAGTGGATAGGTTATTGAGTTAGGCTTAGAAGATAATTAATGAATAATAGAAAGAGTGGCTGATAGGACAAACACCAAAAAGATAGTTTAGTTCTCGTTGTAACCCCGAAAATTACTGCAGCGTTGCCAGCATTGCGAGAAAACTTGAATATTTTGGGGGGTACTATTTTAGTTTGTAACTATTATGCCTTCATTAGCTATATTTACCATCGCTGTATGCTCTTTATGCAAAATTTTAAGTACTGATGTATTATACTAAAATGAAACTTTTATTCTCTGAAATCTGGAAGCCTTTGCAATCCAAGTGGCGGCGCCACATTGCTGTTTATATCCTGCACGAGGCGGGTGTTTAGTTTGGAGGCATTAGGGCACGGCTGCAGGAACACGGTATGATCATACCCATGGGACCCTTTATGGAGCCAGGAAGAGCAGCGGGCCTGATCCCGCTGCGGGGCCCGACTGCCTCCCACGGGATCGACACCTGGCCCAGCAACCCCATACCCATTTGGGAAGTGGGGGGCGGACAAGCTGAGGGGTGAGCTTAGGTCTTTTTGTTACTGGGCTATCTGCACCGGGGGACGGATGAATCACAACTAGACTCTAATCGAGAGGCCAATGTTGTGCGACCGACTGCGTGAATGTACACCCGTCGCCCCTGGGTGCACTACCTCCTGTCCTGCCCCGCCACCGCCCCCTGAGCCCGGCCGGCCCCCGCCGCCCAGCTGCAGGTGGGGCGCTGGTGGGCGTGAAGCAGGCCGCCTCATGGTCCGCCACACCCCGAAGACTAGTTGGGGGTGCTGCAGCACGCCCCCTCCCCGCTACACTCACCTACCCCCCCTGTCGCGCCCGGCAGGGTGACCAGTACGCAGGTGACACGTCACGCTCCGCGCCCTCCCGTACCTGCGGATACCCTCCTCACTGGCGGCTGATGCCCGCTTTGTACTTCTTTGCTCCTCATATGCATTCTGTACATCCTTGTATTGTGTGTGTGTGTCCTGTATGCTTAGTTGTACAATAAACCTTTACAAATCAAATCAACCACGGTATGATACATACTTCATAGGATCACTTCTATAGTATGATTGCCAAGTTCCCTGACCGAAACTTGGTGTAACTCATACCACGATGACGAGGCCGAGTGTTCTTCCCTGAGCGGGATGCTGTTCCTGGGATTCCCCAGGGGCTTGAGGACCGTCCATTACCCGTTATGGGAAGTGGCGGGTCGGGCACAAGCTGAGTGGTTGAGAACTATAGGGTTCCTTTGTTTTTGTTACTGGGCCTATGGCCGCCTCCCAGCCGGGAGGAAATTACCTTGAGATGATCACAACTAGACGAATCCGAAATTGGATCCATTAAAGTATCCAGCACTTCATAGTGTTTAAGTGTTACAATAATATCTTGTTTATCGCGTGGATCTTTGTCAGACGGTGTTGAAAAAACCCTTGACAATTATCATCAGACTCAGCTGATTCGTGATTTAGTGAAATTCTTCCAACTCGCTATGTCCGATTGATTATAACAATATTGTACTATAAAGTGTCGTATTGTGGTGCTACTACATCGGTGTCTGTAGTCTACGGGACCCTAAAGGCCTATTACACGGGCACTTTTCTGCTCACTGAGTCTGCTCAACGAAACTATTACACGGTGATCTGTGTTTTGATGAGCAAAATGCATACAAGACCTAGTGCGGTTATGATACAAATTAATCATAGCGCTTCCTAATAAGCGGTGTTTGTTGTATGGAGATAGCTTTATTTTGCGCAAAAAAGAACAGAAAAAAGTATACCTTGTGGTTAAAATTAGGTTAGTTTAATTAAAACCTTTAAGGTTAGGTTAGGTTAGGTTAGGTTTAATTAAACCTTTAAGGTATAGTTAGTTTAATTAAAACCTATAAGGTTTGGTTTAGTTTCATTAAAACTTTAAGGTTAGGTTAGGTTTCATTAAAACCTATAAGGTTAGATTAGGTTTCATTAAACCTTTAAGGTTAGGTTAGGTTTCTTTAAACCTTTAAGGTTAGGTTAGGTTCATTAAAACCTTTAAGGTTAGTTAGGTTTCATTAAAACCTTTAAGGTTAGGTTAAGTTTCATTAAAACCTATAAGGTTAGGTTAGGTTTCATTAAAACCTTTAAGGTTAGTTGGTTTCATTAAACTATAAGGTTAGTTAGGTTTATTATTATTATAATTATTATTTTTTTTTTGGGGGGGGGGGTTGCGAAAAATAAAACTATCTCCATTAAAAAGCACCTATTGTAGCCAAGAAAAAATAGTTGGTGTCTCTGAAACAAACCGCGAAACTCGTCCATTATTACCAAAAGTTGTTTCGTATCTATATGAAACCTAGTCCTTTCGTACATTTCAGCGCAGAGTTGAACTTGACTATTAGAGTTACGAATGACACCAGGTATGTACAAAATACTCAAATCAGTGTCCGAAACTAACTACTTTCAATTCAATATACCTAATTAAGAAGGTTTTTTGATTAGGCCAAAGGGTTTTTTTGATTCATTTAAACTTCCTGTAATCCCCGAGAGTAGCTTCTATGGACCCACTGGGGCCCGCGCCGTCCCCGTGGCCGTGGCGGTACGGGGCTGATGCCGTTATAGTGGACAGAACTACGCGTTCGTCTTTAGGTCAGACACACACACTCGGGGGCTAACACTGCACTCTTAGCTTCTCTCGCTTTAAACCCTATACACCACACCTGTCACTACACACCTGTACGGCCTCGCACACACCTGTCGCCTGTTTATCACCGTAAATAAAAGACTTGGAAGGTCAGGCTTCTTAGGTTTTTGAGGGTGTATGTGTTCTTTTTTAATGTTTTTTTTAATAAATAAATATGCATGAACTTAAACTTTTCGCCATTTAAAATTTTGTGAATTTTTTTTTTACATGGAAATATCAATAGAAGCGGAATTTAATTAGCTCTCCTTGATATACTTTCCTTTTCTGATAATGAATTAGAACCATGCATAATTAGCGTTAACTAAATAAATAACATCATGAAATAGAGTAAATTACCCGATTTCATGATGTTATTTATTTAGTTAACGCTAATTTATGCATGGTTCTAATTCATTTATCAGAAAAGGAAATATATCATGGAAAGCTAATTAAATTCCGCTTCTATTGATATTCTCCATGTAAAAAGTTTTTTTACAAAATTTTAAAATGGCGAAAAGTTTAAGTTCATCCCATATTTCTTGAAAGTCTCATAATGGCATTTCTTCAGTGTTTTTTACGGTTTTTTATTTGATAATTTAAATAGAACAAACTTTCCGAAGATAACAGTATATATTTTATACTGTATATTAGGTGGGAAATTACCCGATTTCATGATTTTTTTATTTTAGTTAACGCTAATTTATGCAGGGCCGCTAATTCTTTTTATCACTAAACGAAATATATCAATGGAAAAGCTAATTAAACTCCGCTTCTATTGATATTCTCCATTTAAAATGGTTTGCGAGCAAAATTTTTAATGGCGAAGATTTAAGTTAATGCATATTTCTTGAAAATCTCTAATGGCATTTTCTTTTTGTGTTTTAACGGTTTTTTATTTATAATATTATAGAACAAACATTTCCGAAGATAGCAGTAATCTTTTATACTGATAAACTTATATTAGGTAGGTAAACTTGTACGGGGAGAGGAGCGGTGGTATCCTTATGGTGTGACGTCAGGGGCGATCCACCAGGCCTTGTCTCTCGGTGGTCTCGCTACAATCCCGGGGCCCCGATCCGCGGGAAAGGGGGAGCAACCCCCTAGCACTTCGCCATGGTCCAAAAATCAGATTAATATCGTTGATCCCACATGGGGATCGTATCAGATATTAAGCTGATAAAACATGCCTGCTACTTTTTTTGATTTGTAAAGGTTTATTGTACAACTAAGCATCAGGACCACACCCCACAATACAAGCATGTACAGAAATGCATATGCAGGAGCAAAGAAGTACAAAGCGGGCATCAGCCCGCCAGTGAGGAGGGTATCCCGTCAGGCTACGGGAGGGTCGCGTGGAGGCGTGGGGGACGGTGAGTCACCTGCGTCACTGGTCCCCTGCCGGGCGCGACAGGGTGTGGGTACGTGGTGTGTCAGGGGGGAGGGGGCGTTGCTCGCACCCACCCCCAACATCACGTCTCTCGGGGTGTGGCGACCATGAGGGCGGCCCTGCCTTCACGCCCACTCAGAAAGCCCCCCACCTGCAGGCTGGGCGGCGGGGGTCGGGCCGGGCCTCAGGGGGCGGTGGCGGGCAGGACAGGAGGTAGTGCACCAGTGGGCGACGGGTGTGCATCTCGCAGTGGTCCCCACACTTGCCCTCGAAGTCCTCCTGTAGCTCCTCTCTGGTGCAGTAGCCCAGACGCACACGCTGCAGTAGTCGCCATCTGCCCTGGGTTGTTGCTGGGTGGCGTCCAGTGGGTGTAGTCGGTGGCTGCAGCGTACCAGGCCGCCTGCCTCTTCCTGGCCTCCAGTTCTCGGTGTGTCTGGTGACGCAGTGTGCTGCGGCCCGTCTCGCCCTGCGCCTTGAGCTGCTGTAGGCTGGGAGGCACGTGCATGGTGACGCTGGGGCCGCTGGGGGCTCGCTTGGGGGCCCCGCGCCCCGCCGCCTCGTTACCCTCGGACCCCTACGTGGCTGGGGATCCATTGAGCCTGACACGCCTTCCCTGCGCGACAAGGCTCTGTGGGCTGCCTGGGATGGTGGTGATGACCTCACGTTGTCCTTGGGATCGGCTGTTGGAGGGCCTGCAGCCCCGTCCAGGAGTCGGTGTGTATTACACAGTTGCCTCCCGTGGTGCGGGGCATGTTCGAGGGCGTGCTGGATGGCCACCAGCTCAGTCGGGAGTGTGGAGCAGTTTTTTAACGTCCGCCAAGACAGCTCTGTCCCACCCGTGGTGACGAACGCGGCACCTGTTCTGCCACTATCCGGGTCGACCGAGCCGTCAGTAAAGGGTATACACGGCTGTCCCGCTCGGCGACCTGGGCCATGGCCATCAGCGCGTGCTCCCCGCAGCTCCCGGGTGGTGCACATGGCTTTACCGGCAGGCAACTGCGTGGGGGTGAACTCTGCGGCGGGGGGGCCCCCCCACGGGGCGGAGCATTGTAGGGGGGGGCGGGACATCGGCCCTCCGCCACGGCCCGGTAACCCCCGCGTGAATGAGGCTGTGGGTGGCTAGCGAGGTGTTGATGACCACGTGTTGCTGGCGCAGGGGCACTCGATGCCCTGCGTCATGGCCAGCCGGAGTCTCCTCTGCGCCACGCCCTCCACGTCGCGGGGGAATACTCTGGCCACGCGACGGGCCCATGATGCACTGCACCCTGGTGGCGAGGGGCACCAATCTGGTCTCGCTCTGCATTACGCAGGCGCTGGACCATCTCGGAGCCCCCAGCATGGTCCTCATGGCGTTGTTCTGGAGCACCTCGAGCCGCTCCTGCTGACTGGGGAGAGCGCGATGATGACAGGGGCGCAATAATCCACCAGGAGCGCACAGCCTGCACATAGTAAAAGGCGGAGGACAGAGAAGGTGGCGCCGGCGTTAATCCGCGTCATGGCCCGCATCACGTTCAGCCTGGCCTGCGTTCCTTTCCCTCAGGTAGTCAAGCTGCTCCGTGAACGACAGCCGCCTGTCGAGCCACACCCCGAGGTAAGGTAGGAGTCCGTCCAGGCCAGGCCGATGCCCTGGACGCGCAGCTGACAGACTGGGTTGGCTGCCTTGATAGTCCATGGCCCGGGACTTCTGCGTCGAGATCTTGAGGCCCAGCTCCTGCACTTGGCGGTGATGAGGTTGAGAGCGCGCTGCGTCTTGCAAAGCCTGTCACCCCGCCCGGTGACAACGAGGGCCAGGTCGTCGGCATAGCTGAGGGAGGACGGTGCCAGCCTGGAAGGGCAGGGCGACTAGCTCCTCCATCACAGGTTGAACAGGAACGGGGTGAGGATGCCGCCCTGGGGGGTCCCGTTCTCCCAGTTCCTTGTAGCGTGATTTGAGGCCCTGGAACTTGACTCTGCCCACGGTGCGAGGTATCCTCGAGGCCAGGCGAGCAGTCTTCCCCGGATTCCCCCTTTCCCCGCGAGGGTGGCGAGAATAGCGTGAGGACTGGCCAGCTCGAACGCTTTCTCAAAAGGTCGAGGAAGACTGTGACTGTGGGGCAGTTGTTTGGCCTGAGTCCCGCAGGGTGAGGAGCTGTCAGCTGTGCCCACGCCGCGGGTGAAGCCAAACACGTGGGGGTGGGGGGCTCCCAGCGCCACTGCAGTCGCGAGAGCACCATTCTCTCGGCTGTTTTAGCCGTGCAGCTGATGAGGGAGATAGGCCTGAGCTTGGGGGGCTCCCCGGGCTTGGGGATGGCTGAAAATTTGGGCTCCTTCCACGCTGGTGGCAGGTGGCCTGCCAGCCAGACGCGTGAGCGTGGCGAGCAGCGCGGCGCCCGGGAGCCCGGGATGAGCGAGCATGGAGTAAAGTCACGTCCGCCGTTCGTCCCTGCAGCTGTGTCGCCGCCCGTTTTTTCCTCGCCGACGACAGTTCCTGGCGAGTGAAGAGGTGTCCGCCACGTCAGGTTCCCCTCGCGCTTCCCTGACAGCCTCGACGCGGTGTTGTCGAAGCTGTTGCTGGAGGTGGCGTGTGCGAGGAGGAAGTTGGGCGCTGGAGCCACGCGCGTGAACCGCCGATGAGTCTCTCCGCCTCTCGGTGTGGGTGTGGGTGGGCGGCCGGTCGGTGCGGGGCGGCACCGGAAGCCGTCCTGACATTCCTCCACAGTTTGGCCGAGGGAGGTGTGCTGGTTGAAGGAGGCGCACCACTCCAACCACTTGGCCTCCCTGGCCCGCTGAGGACACCTGCCGAGCGCGAGTCACCACATCCTGCAACAGCCGCAGGTTGGTGGGGTTTGGGCTGTCGTTTGTACAGCTTTCTGTTGCAGGTTGACTCGGTGGTTGTGCTCCCTGACGTCCTCGTTGTAGAACCACCAGTCGGACGGTGGCGGCGGCCGGAGAGCACTTAGGAATGGCTGCGTCGGCTGCCCTCTGAAGGCTGCCGTGAGGTCCCTCTCCTGTTGGTGCAGGTCTTTCGGGTGGCTCGTAAGTGACCCACCACTCGTCCAAGGGAAGCTTGAAACTTGCCCCAGTCCGCCCTCTTGATGTTCTGCTACCTCCACACCGGGACCCAGATCCTCCCCAACCTAAACACCTCAATCGAAGGTTAAGTCCTGTGCTACTAAACTTCAATACGGACATTATTAATGAAAAAATTGCTGATTAATTCACGATTGTTATATTAGTTTTCAATTTCCATGCTTAAAATCAATATCTAACAAGGCGACTAGCTTCGTGATGTCTAGAATCAAAGCTATATTTGATCCTCTAAATTCAAAAACAAAGAAGTTGGTCAGGTTTGCTAATGTTTCTTAAAGCACAAAAAGGATGAATAGGACAGAATCACCTGTGATATCTACATCTTGTTACACTGCCGGGCATCCACTACATCAGTCCCTAGAATTGTGCACTGTTATGCTCCTTCAGTACATCTCTTCACAATTCCCACGATACCCTAACATCTGCTCTGCACCCATTCTGTAAGCTGCCTACGGTACGCTCTTTTAATACGACAAAGACCCATGCCAGTTACCTTTCTGGCTGCAAAGGAGAAACCCACAAGCATCACCGTCTTATCAGATGACACAGACGTGTTTGTACTGCTTCTACATTACTATCTGGAAGATGGTCTCAAGTTCATGGTGAGTATGGAATCTCCAATCAAAGATCGAGCAATAGTCGATATCGGCAAGACCGTTGATAAGCACATAGATATCATACCAGAAATCCTAGCTGCTCATGCACTTTCTGGTTGCGACACAGTTGCTTGCTGTTTCGGCATTGGAAAAAGCACTGTTCTGAAAGTTGTAAGAAGTGGACTTCTTCTGTCACTTCTGGGACAAATTGATGCTTCGCTGCCCTCGGTGATACAGCAGGCAACGAAATTCATGACTGCTTGCTATGGACAGAACAATAATGACACGATGTCAAATGCACGACTCAGTGCTTGGGCAGCAAAAACAGACAAAGGGTATACATCAACACCAAAATTATGCTCTCTACCACCGACCAGCGAGGCCTTCGAGGAAAACGTGAAACGTGCGCATCATCAAGCATCCATATGGCGCGGCGTGAAAGACGCGGATCCACCAGAACTGGACGTTGAAAAATATGGATGGAAGAAAGATGAAACTAACAGATCACTTGTACCTACGACAGTCCCGGATACAGCCTTGCACCAAATGCTGTCTTGCGACTGATCAGGTGTGGATGTGTGACACACCTTGTCGTTCATCCAGATGTGGTTGCCGGAGTGCCAATCTGTCGTGCACAATGTGCTGTGCCTGTCACGATGGAATTTGCTGCAACACAAATGCTTTGTGACTTGTGACAGTGACTATCAGTCGAAAAATCAAAATCCATATCTTACGTTTAACAAATATATAAATGTTTTCAGTGATTAAACCAACAAGTTGTGTCTCATGTGATTTAACCAGAAATTAACTCATGTGCCGTTGCAATAAATGCAAAATAATATACACATAAGCGTTAATTTTATGAATAATACCACACATACCTTGCCAATCCGTGCTAGTGCATGTCATTAATCAGATCTAGTAATGGCTGTTGAGAAAGTCAATTTTTTGCAATGAAAAACACATTTATGGCGGCCATCTTGTTTTGTGTGTTTTATTGATATAATAATGGCAGCATTGTTATCTTGATGCCTAAAAACATATAAAAGGACCGTTTATTCGTGTTTCTATCTCATATAGTTACGAAGATATGAGGAAAATAGATTTTCCCAGATTCGATGGCGACCATCTTGGATTTCGCCTCCTAGCACGAATTGCTCAAGTATGACAAAATGTCATCCGGCAGTTTCTGAATATATATATGCCCTTACCATCAAAATAATCAACATTAAAAAAAAAATTATACTCCAAAATGAGGTCCCATGGTACTTCTGCCGGACTAGGAGGGGAAAGAAGGAAAATTAGGCAAATGGGCTTTTTGAGCACCAATTTTATTTTATTTTATTTTGATTTTTTATTTGACTTCCCATTGCGAAGTCAAGTATAGCAGGGATGACTATAAAAAATTAAGCCGAACAGTACGATATAGCAAAATCAGGCAATAATTTGTGTAGCTGACTCTCATCACAGACAGAATCATGACCACGGTTCACCTTTCATATGCCAGCTTAGAGGTTATTACCGGAGGTCAAATAAATAATAATTTGATCATTTGGTGCGTCTTGTGGGGGGTTAAAGCTTGCAGGACGGTAGGAACGCCCACTCGATCCCCTAGCCGATAGGAACCACGAATGGGACAGGGCCAGTCTGGATGTGTTTTTCGCGGCATCAGTGCAGCCTGGGCCAGCCCTTAGTATATTTATACCGATAATAGATATGAATATAGTAAGTGGGTATATATATACTAATGGGTATAAATATACTGTATATATATATATATATATACTAATGGGTATAAATATACTAAGGGCCAGCCTAGACCGCCCTGGCAAACGTCGCGAAAACGCGTTTATAGACATAAGCCTATTGATGTGAAAACGTCCATCACATAAATAGAAAATATGTAAATTCATCTGTATTTCATGTTATATGCATTTTTAATTCACTTATTCTATCTCTTTTTAGTTATAAATATGCTAAACAATATCATGTAGTAGTTAGATTTCATGTAGAACATCAAATAAAAATAAAAATCGATTTAAATCAATAAATCTGATTTAAATCAAATAAATCGGATTTTTTTTTTAAATAAAAAAATCAACAACCCTGACATATACATATATATATATATATATATATATATATATAGATATAGATATAGATATAGATATATATAGATATTATACACTGAGTCGTAGAAAATAGGAACACTCGACGAAGTGAAAAGTTGGAACTCTCGCCGACGGGGACGAGAGATCCTGTAGACGGGAGTACCACATATATATATATATATATATATATTATATATATTATATATATATATATATATATATATATATATAACAATGCAGCACGCATACAAGACAACAAACCCAACTTACCTTTTATGAGAATATTATTCAGCAACCACCTGAAAAGAAAAAATATAAATTACAATCGTTAAAATAAATAAATAAAAATAGAATATTCGCATTCCAAACATATTCACAAGTAGGTGATAGAATTACGAGCAATTATCATGTATTAGAAAAGCCTTCTACGCCAGGTAAGTTTCCTTTGAGGTACCTCAGCAATCTTCACCCTCTGATGGCAAACAGGAATAAAGTCCATTCTCATGGAATTATTTTTGGTTAAGGTCTGGTATTTACTCTCCTAACAAAACATGAACATGATCAAATATTCAGCAATATGAACATGCACAAAACAAAATCACGAAAGAAGGAAACAAAACAGCAAGGCAGACAGCTATCCCTGTCTCTCCTCCTTTATTTCCCCTTTCTCACCTTTCTCACTCTAAATTCTTTTTAACCCTTTTTTAAAAC
>JACEEZ010010188.1:5000-24016 GCA_016584305.1 Chionoecetes opilio | reverse complement strand
TCTGTTTCGGTGCAGTTGTAAATCGGACCGTGGAGCAGTAATTTTTTTTTCCTTTCTCTTGGGCTATCAGTAGCCTTTGATCGCTCTGCCCACGCTATCGAGTGTATTAAATAACATAATTGGTATTCGATTTAGCACGCCTATAACGGGTTTGGATTCAGAAATGGGATAAATTTTGTAGAACAGTAAACCATCATGCGTTACAACGAGTTTCTGGTCCCTTTGGTAACTGGCGGTATGGCTTGTTTTTAAAGTTTCTAAGACTTTAGAGCCCCGTTTCTATTTTGGGGGAAAATATTCTTCTTTATGCTAATTTTGCGAGGTTTTTTTCCCATTTGTGTTCTATTTTTTTTTCATTTCTATATGTATTTTTTTGTTTTCTTTTCTATCATATGACCACTGCCCTGCAAAAGGGGCCAAGCGCCAAAAGGGAAAGAAAACGGGAAAAATGTTTTTATAAGAATCCTGGCGTGCACACGTTCCCCGCCCATTTTTACAAAACCCTATTTGGTGCCTTATTATAGTACATACAAAAATATTTTTTTTACTCGTTAAAGACTACTTTTCTTAGTTTATTTTTGATTATTTCGATTTAGTTATGTTAAATATAAGGAGTTTTTAAGTGAGGAACTACAGGGTGTAAAATGCACGAAATAATTTATAATCTTTAAAAAAAATTTATAGATGTAAAATTGATACATAACAATATAAAAAACTCATAAATTTTAGGGGCCCTACATCTCTTTAAAATTCGATGTTAGATTTGAGGTCCCGAATAAAACAATAACTTGTGGTCACTGAATAAAATTAAGTTTTTTCCCGCTAAGCTGACTGCCCCCCCCCCCGGGGGGAAAATGGGATGAGGACGGGTGGACGATGCGCAGTGTGCCAACGTAAGACTTCCCGGGGTGCCTCCCGCCCTCCTCCCCCCTTTTCCTTTCTTCTCTTCTTCTCTCTCTCTTCCTCTCTCTCTTTCTCTCTCTACTCTCTCTCTCTCTCTCTCATTTTCATATTTTTAAGAGTGCTTAGGTCTTCTTTACCTGATTTTTAATGCTTTTGTCGGATGGCAAAAAAATGTTTCGACCCCTGCTTGTCAGTAGAGTTTTTGGTTGTAAAAAAAGCCCCGTCCACATGTGTGTCTCATGAGCGCGCTGTGTAAAAGTTGGTGTGAAACCCGGGGGGTTCGCGCACTGCTCAGGCTCCAGCAGACCGATTGCTGGACGTGCTTTGAGCAAGATGTCACAGAGGGTGTTCCGAGCCCCCCAAAATATGTAACTTACCCGGGTATTATCAACTACCAGAAAATATTTGGAAAACGAAAAAACCCTCTCTTCACAAAACATTACTTCTGTCATAATACAAAATTATCTTTTTTTTTACATCTTGGGCCTATAGCCCCTTAGGCAGTTGCTTTAGGGTTGGTGGTAGGCCTGCAGTTTCACTTTAGGGCTGTGAGGGTTTGCCCCTCGCCCGTGGTGGCGCAGGCAGGTTTTTTTATAGTGACCCCTGGTGATTGAGGCTATCCCGCCCCCTGTCCCCCCCCCCTGCACTGCATCGAAGGTAGAGTTAAAAAACAGGGCACGGGGGTGTTCTTGGGGCCACTCGACGGTGCAGAAAGTTTTTTAAGTGGATTTATGGGTATCACTGGGGATCAAACTCGGGTCTTCGAGAGCACCCCTTCTACCGCCCGGGCCTCCTCAAATTACATAAACTTACCTAAATAAAAAAATAGAGAAAAGCGAAAAGTGCATGCCTTTTTTATCTCTTTTTTTTTTATTCAACACCTGTTATTCCTTAATTTTGCTAGCTTTAAATTTCATTCTGTCTCGGTGTCAGCAAAAATTTTTTAAATTTGATGGTAATGCAACGCCCTAATGCAAAAAAATAGGGGGTAAAACATTGCAATAAACCCAAAAAACTTGTGAAGGGTGTCGTTTCCCCCCCGCCCCATGGCGTGAAGCACGCAGTCTGGACGCTCAGGTGGGCCTTCAATACAGCCCCTGCCCGTGCCTTCTGCATGGGGCACAGTGTGGACGGCGTTTTTAAACAATAAAAATAAACATCAGAGTAACTTATTAATTTCGCATAAAAATATTTAA
The DNA here is from genome assembly GCA_016584305.1 of Chionoecetes opilio. Taxonomy (NCBI): domain Eukaryota; kingdom Metazoa; phylum Arthropoda; class Malacostraca; order Decapoda; family Majidae; genus Chionoecetes; species Chionoecetes opilio. The sequence continues at coordinate 21,917 of JACEEZ010010188.1, read as the reverse complement.
AAAACCAGCCCTTTAACATCTTGCTTTCATTTTGTCATCCTTGGTCTCATTTAACATTCAGCGCCCAGCCTAAACCAAACAAAAACCCCCTCCCCCCAACATCAGAGAGCATCATTGATGCTGAGTTATCAAAAGTAATACGTTAAGGCTGAAAGTGAAGTAATGCCAAGCGTGCCTCGATCACCATAGCAGGTCCCCAAGTCCGTCACGGGCGGAAAGGGGAAAAAAATTGATGTGTAACCCTGATAAACTGTTCATTGTGGGAATATTTGAAACATAGCTTGGTTTCCTTTGATCATTATAAACAGAGATAAAGGTTTACATTGGCCGCGTGTTACAATGCTGGGGGCTGGACTGGGGCGGCACCACGTGTGTACGGGTACGTTTCGGGGCGAAGGTTGTGGCGGGGCAGGGATGGAGTAGCTGGACTGGAGGCACCACGTGGTACGGAAGACTTTTTCAGGGGCAAAGGGTTTTGGGGCAGGGCGGGCAGGGCAGGGAGGGATAGCTGGACTGGGGGCACCACATGTGTACGGAAGTACTTTTCAGGGCAAAAAGGTTTTGGCAGGGGAGGGCAGGGCAGGGAGTAACTGAACTGGAGGCACCACGTTGTACGGGAAGTACTTTTTCAGGGCGAAGTTGTGGCAGGGCAGGGATGGATAGCGGACGGGGGGCACCAGTGTGTACGGAAGTAGTTTCAGGGGGGAAGGGGGGTTGTGGGGGCCAGGGAGGAGTAGCTGGTAGAAACTCCCGTAGACTGATACGGGGCGGGGGGCAGCGGCGATGGTGGCGGTAGGGGCTTCTGTGCTCTCCACCACCGGTCCTTTGGGTTTTGGAGTTTTTTTTCTGCTCCTTTCCCAGACCCCCCCACCATCTCAAAAAATTAAAAAAATCCTCGTTTTAGGGGTATTGTGGAAATTATAGTTAAAACGGGGTTCACTGTTACTCTGAAAACCGATGTAATTGTAAGGGATTAATGGGGTAAATTATGAAAAAAATGGACACCAACTGTCACAGCGGCGGGTTTAGATGCCCTTTTCTTAAAACCCCCCGTAAAACCCTTTTATTCTCACCAGGTTACAGGGTACTACAGTGAACTCCCATGAATATAAGAACCGCGCAATCCCACTCGTTACATTATTGACATGGCGAACGGTCTGGATAGGCGGACGTTTAAAAGGTCGCTACATGTACTTCCTTCGCCTGGCTCACCTGCCGTCTCGTAGGAATCTCAGTGTTCGTCATTGTCGTGTGGTTCAGCCAGCGCCACCAAATTATCGCAAAGAATATGAAGTTCCCCCAACCATTAACCATCACCATCAAATTTAACTGAACCCTTTTCATCACTATTAGCTATACACTTCCCTCCCGATTACAAAAAAAGACTCTCCAAAACATTTCAAAAAAATTATAATGAAAATCTGAAAAAATATTATCAATAAAGATTCAGTGTGTGTGGTGTGTGTGTGGGGTGTGTGGTGTTGTGTGTGTGTGGTTGTGTGTGTGTGTGTGAATGCTCTTCATGAAATAGGTTTGCGATTGCCTCGGCTCGCAGCCCCCTAAACCATCCAGTCTAAAAATATAAGGAAGTTATAGAGGCCGAGAGCCCTCACGTGGTGTTCTTATTACTAATTCACTCCCAACAATTCCATCCCCTCTATGAAATTTCATTCAAAAAGGGTGACGTTTGTTAGCCTTTTTTCAAAACTCCCTTTTGGATCCCACAATCCCCGATATGAGCCCTTTTCCAAAAAATCTACTCACCGTTTTTTAAAACCCAATTTTTCTCCCTTTTTTTTTAAAAATTTAAGTTTTTCCAATTAAACCCGTTATTGTTTCCCCCTTATTACATCCATAAGAAATTTTTCCTACATCTACATAATCCCTCTTATTTTTCCCTTTTATCCATTTAAAATACTTCACCCGATCACCCTTTCCCCTTTCCCTCTCTCGACTAGTTTAAATTTTAATACTTCAATCTCTTCTCAAAACTAAAGTACGCATCCTGTATCTTTTTGGTCACCTTCTCTGCATGTTTATAAAAAGGGGCTTAGCCCATCCTGTAAAGGAGACCAAAACTGAACTGCATAGTCTAGGTGAGGCCTGACTGGGGCCCGATAAAGTTTTAGAAAAACCCTCAGCACTTTATTTTTAACACTCCGGGAAATTAATCCAAAACACCTATTAGCTCGATTTTGCCTCAATACTTTGTTTCCTAGGACGGAGATGAGCTTCCCCGCCATCCGAACCTTCTCCCCTTCTATCTCTGATCATCTTCATCATTTCCCTGTAACAAAAAAAAACAACTGTAAAAATTCGAGGCAAAACCTCTTAAATTGGTTATCATCTTTATTCTAAAGCTTTAGTTAATGTATCCAAAAAAAAATTGAAGGATTACCTGTATCAATAAAATTTTATTTTTTAAATTTTTTTTTGATTTTTTGAAAATAATATTATAACTCACCTTGATAATCTTTCCCAAAAAATCTTTGTCTACATCAGATTCCATGTGTTCGCATTGCTTGGTGAAGGTGGAAAACTTGTTGGTGTCCGTTCTCGGGGTGTAAAAGTAGGCTTTGATGTAGGGGGATTTCATTGTATAAAATGAAAGCCAAAAAACATTTAAGGCTTACCACCTTTGCACCCTTAAGGGGAATAGGCGCATCATATTTTGTGGGAGGTGTGTCACAGGGTTTTAACAAATTCTGGGAAAACTTCTTTTACCTGGCATCAACCTGGCTGGAAATGAGTGGGGCACCTGTAGGCCATCCGAATATATACCCTTCCTTTTATGTGGGTGAAGACAAACATCCTGGTTTATGAAAGGAAGCAGACTCATTGTTGGACTACGATTTTACAAATGCTTCTTTAACACGCCTATGTCAAAAAAAGTCTTGCTGGGCATCCTACAAGGATATGGGAAGAAGTTGCCTCTGAATAATTTTGCAGTAGGATCAAAGCGTAGATGTTACTTTCACGGATAAAAATTTTCCCTTTAATATTTCCAAAAAATCTGTGCTGGTAGGAAAGAGTGGCCCCCGGGATGAGGTAGACAGTTTATGGTCTTTATCGTCCACGTGCACTTCATGAAAATTTTAAGGATGATTTTATATTTTGTTTTGGCCTCCCCAGCTGTCCTAAACCAAATTAAAAGTTTGGAAAGCATTCCCTCATACTCCATGGAAATCCCTTTTTTTGAGACCCCTGGGGATTTCAACAGAGCCACGCTACCCCTAACCTGTCCACAGAACATTGTTGATTTATTTTTTTTTATGTTGTGAAACAAAAATTAACATCCCCAATTGCGGGGGGAGATGCAAAACTTTTGGAGAGTTTGGGAAGGGAAAGTCTGTTAGGGCTATGCAAAAACAACAAAAATTTTCATTTTTGTCTTCTTTTGTTTTTCCTTTATTAATCGCAGTCCCTTGAGGCCTTATCTCTGGCGCTTTAACTGGTCGTTTAAGTATTGTTTTGGGAGTTTCGTTTTTGGCAGAACCCTGTAAGTGGTCAATTTATCACATGTGCTGCAGGTGTCTGCTTTGGTGGTTGGAAAGCAATGTTAAAAAATTTATTTGGAATGTTTGTGGGGAGTAATTTTGAGTCACCTTTCGATCCCCGGGTGACTGGGAGACATCCCTTCTTCAAAGACTTTTTTAGCTTAGAGATGGGCAAGTTGGACTCCCAAGTACCTTTGAGGATTTTCTGGCTCGGCTGTAGTGGCTCGTCCTTCTGCAGGATGATGTGACTCTAACACATCGCGTTTATGCCACTAATTTTTCTGGGAGGTTCATGACGTCCGCGTTGATCCAGCAAAAGGAACATGGGGGAAGTTGTTTTTTCCTATTGCCCATAACTGTTTCTGGTAATCCCAAAAAAAATTGCAAAGGGTTGCTACACAAGAAAAGTTTCCTCTGGTAAACAACACTGAGGTAGATAAAACGCGATGTGTTCCGGAGTCAGGGGTCTTGCTAGGCCGGTGTCTCTTCACTCTTTTCCTTGTGAAAAAGCTTTTTGGATTTAAGCAGTCTGGGCTTATAGTTAGCCATTGCCCCAAAAACACTGAAAAGTGCTCTTATTTCACAGGGGCGCTTTGTAAAAAAAAGCCTCACGACAAGGAGTTCCCAATTTTTTCTACTTTCTACAGCCTCCCAGTCTTGCACTCCGTATTCTTTTCCCCAAATTTTTCTTTGGGTTTGCTTAAAATTTTGAACCAAAATTAGATGGTATACACTTTTTTTTTTGCCCGTCTTCTGAAAAGTGTTAGCCTCCTCCTTTCTATATCCTCGTGAATCCCCCCATCGCTCGGGAAAATCAAAGGGGGGGGTGATAATTTTTAACGCCTACTCTGGCTGAAAACTGGCGCCAAATCTATGTAAAAATTTTTTTAGGGTATTCAATAAAGTATTTACGTCAGTGTCAGCAGCCGGTTTCGTAACCTTGTAAGGGTTTAAAAAAAATTATTTGATAGTTTTTATTTGAATAAAAAAAAAAAACTAAATTCCCCATTAGCATATTAAAAACTACGGGGTTAAAAATTTTTCCCCGTAGAGTTTTAAAGCGACAGCACCTCACGCCGCTCAGAGTTGCCTATTACCCTTTTTAACTGTCATCCTTTAAATAGCCGTATTGCAGTACTTTTCACACAAAGGTGTCGGGCAAATTACTTTTCTGACAAATCATTCACCACCCAAGTCGCCTTTCAAGGTCAAAAAAGAGAGAGAGAGAGAGAGAAGAGAGAGAGAGAGGGGGAAGAGAGAAGAGAGAGAAGAGAGAGAGGGAAAAGAGAGAGAAGAGGGAAGTTGCAGGGGGGCGCGCTGTTCACCATGGGAACGGTCACAGGCATGGCCGCGTTTGCCAAACCTTTTACAATGTGAAAGGTTTGGCAGAGCGCCTGGCCCCGGGAGAATATCAGAAAAATCAGAATCTCTAGAAATTTTACGTAATTGTATTAGTATTTATTCAATTATCTGATAAGGGCTATCCTGTAACTATGAGGGGACCGAGAGTAGGAAAACAGATGGACACAGGAAAGGAGGGAGGGGAAAATGGGAAAAAGGGGAAAAAAGAGGAAGTCAAAGGGAATATAGTAATAGATATAGGTTCGCCTTCCCCTCTCTCTTCCTCTCTCTCTCTCTCTCTCTCTCTCTCTCTCTTTTCTCTCTCTCTTCTCTCTCTCATGAGGGAAAAAAATGAGGGAGCACAGAGAAGAGTTTTCGACCCTTTCAAAACTGCTTCTTCCTAGGTATTTTTTTTACATACTTTTTCCAACTAATGGCGTATTACCAACAAAATTTTCTTTCGATATGGGAGTAAAAATTTTTCTTAATAATAGTATAATCATATTACAAGCTTTTATAAACATGGGTTTCCAAAAGAATGAAGATAAAACCCTAATAATGTTGACATTGCCGAGCAGTTTGGGGCCCGGGGTGGCACGGGGTGGACGGGACCTTTCCTTCAGCACTCAAATGCCCAATTTTACAATGCCAAATTTAAAAAAATCATCAATGTTAAAAATCTCCGTAATGAAAATGTATACTAATGGTTGCGTTAAAAAAACCCAATGTATGGAGAATACACATACAAAAGAAAAATTTATCTGATAGTTAACAAAAGAGACGAAAAATGGCAACAGTATGGCTGACGAGATAGGGTACACTCTTTCTATGGCTGTTAGCGCACTAGTCCAAGCTAGCCTCACTTATTGTTGCTTCTAGGGGTAGAGGGAACAAAATTTTGGAATGATAGCACTTTTAACTCCTTTCGGGGGGGTTGGCGCTTGGCCCCTTTGCAGGCAGCCATCAAGTTCATCTGTTTTCTTTCTATCATGATTTACTGTTTTTTTTTGCTATCTGTATGTTTTCTTTTTCTTTGCTATATGTAGTTACGTTTTCTTTGCTATCTATATCTATCTGTTAATTCTGGGTTTCTGTCCGTCTATAAATTCTGTCTATAATCTTGCCCAAGGGGGCGTGGTTTTTAGTTCATGGGTTTCTATCGACTGGGTACTTTCGATTTATCTATTATCACCTTTCTATTCTCGACATTTTTTTTTATCGTTATTGTCTTTTTCTATTTCTTTCTCCAGTACGAAAAAAGTATACGGTGTATGGCGTGGCAGCCTGAGTTCGTGCGTTCCGCGGGTACTTTTTAATTCGGATTTTCATAGTTGGGTTAAAGTGTTATGAGAGTGCTGTGAGTGTGGGGCAGGGGTTATCCGTTCTTCCTGTGAAAACGGAGTGAGGCAAGGGTGCGTCCTTGCCCCTCACTTTTCAACGTTGTTGGACTGGGTATTGGACAAGGTTTTTAGACAAAGGGATTGTGGAGCATCCGTCGGCAACACCAAGATCAGTCTTGTTTGCCGTGATGCAGTAAAAATTTTTTCGATCGCTGGAGGTCTGGGGGATGGTCTCGGGCGCTGCACGAGGGGCAAAGCCTTTGGGGGCTTGAGGGCCCCGTTCAAAGGGGCCCAAAGGGCCAGGTGTTGGGATTACTAGATGAAGCATACAGTCGTTCTGCGGTGGCGAGGACATTTAGATCTTGGAAAGTTGTACATACCTTGGTAGCGCAGTCCAAATGACGGCGGGGCACTTTAAGAAGCCTTACGGCGATTGGGGATAGCCCACGGTGTTTGGGCCGCTCAGCGGGAGTATTTGGGTTGTCCGGGACCTGTGCAGGAGGGCACAGATCCGGATCTTTAAATTGCTTTTGATCCCTGTCTTACTCTATGGTTGTGAGACATGGACACTAAATAGTGACTTGAAGAGACGAATCAATCCCTTTTGGTAATAAGTGTCTTCGCAGAATCATGGGGTATCGCTGGGATGATTACGTGTCAAATCAAGCGATTGCAACCGTGTGACTGAAATGAGGCCTTTACCTGCATAGTCCGTCAGCGCCAACCTCGGCTATATGGGCATGTGGCACGTTACCCTGAAACCGATCCTTCCATCGGGTTGTATCGTAGGGAGACAATCCGGCGTGGAGGAGGCGAAGGAGGCGCCCACAAGGCTCGTGGCTGGGGCAAGTTGATGTTTCTTGTCGAGAGCTGCTTGGTATGGGAAAGGAGCCTGCATGGGAACTCGCGCGTGGTGACCCCCGGGATTGGCGTCGTAGGGTGGGCGAGGCGACGCGCCCCCCGGCGTATGCCCCCAATGATTGATGATTGATAGTGTGGTTCTATCGTTCTCAGTCAAGCTCATGGTGACGGAATTATTGACAAGTATTTCAATTTATTTTCACATTGCGCTGGGCTGCGCTGCGTTATTCTGTTTTCTTGTACAACGTAAAATGTTCGAGTCGCGTCGGCGGGCGGTGCCGGGAAACCTGTCGTGGGTAAGTTACTAGTGTCGCGCTCTTGGTTGGGGTGTGCGCGGCGGATGCTGTGCGCGGCTTACTGTGCTCGTCTGTGTTCTCCTTCGTGGTTTCTAAATTGTTTTCTAACGTCTTGTTTTCTAATTTGCTGTGTTCTCCTTCGTGGTTTCTAAATTGTTTGCTGACCTCTTGTTTTCTAATTTGCTGTGTTCTCCTTCGTGGTTTCTAAATTGTTTTCTAACATCTTGTTTTCTAATTTCTGGATGTCTAGTGTATAGTTTACAGCTCTTGTTTACGTTGGATTAATTATGTGACACTCATGAGAACTATGGTTCCAGGTTCGATGATAAAGGCAGAATCGATATTTGTACAGCGCATACTGTTGATTATATCCATTGACCTACAATATGGCAAGGAATGTCCTGTTATCTTGCAAAAGTAACAACAATCCTGTTTATGAATTGGTTAACGTCAATAGTGTTGGAATCACTAGAGGCCCTTGAGACGTCTGACACTGAACTCATAGTTTCACTGTTTACACTTGCCATTTTCGGCGCTAAGGTTAACTGAATTAAGTTACTTATAACAAACAAATTCCTTATCTACTTCCTACTGATATTGATGATACACTTACAGAACATAATACTTCATACCTTGGCTAAATGGTGAGACTGAGAGGGAGAGCAGAGGTACCTAACACCTTGTGGTCTGGGATGGCAGCGGCGTGCGGCGTGGGGTACATACATACACACAACACCTTTTTTTCGTATATCAGGATCTTCCTGTTAATTAGATAGGGATTAGTTCTACAATAACAATATATAGATAGCACGTGACTTAAAAGGAAGTTATAATACTTCACAGGAGTGTATGGGGTAGGGCTGGGCGCGAAACGATTCCGGAATCGATTCCGACGATTCCACCACATAGGCAGTGGAATCGATTCCACTCAACGGAATCGATTCCTCGGAAACGATTCCACAGATATTTCACATTGAGTTCTATATCGTAAACAGTGGCAGCGTAGAGAGTTGTTATATATATATATATATATATATATATATATAAAATATATATATATTAATATAGATATATATATATTATATATATATATATATAATTATATATTATATATATATATTATATATATATAATATATATTTATATATATATATTATATATATATATTATATATATAATATATATATATATATATATATATATATATATATATATATTATATATATATATATATATATATATATATATATATATATATATATATATATACTATATATATAATATATATATATATATTATATATATATATATATATATATATATATATATATATATATATATTATATATATATATATAATATATATATATAATATATATATATGTATATATATGTATATATAATATATATATAATATATATATATATTACCTTTGGACTTTATATATACAACTTTTAACAAATAAATCCAATGCAGGAGTAAGAATAACGATACTACTACTACTACTAATAATAATAATAATAATAAGAAGAAGAAGAGTAATAATAATAATAGTAATAGTATAGTAATAATGATAATAAAATATGCTCCATAAATCTAACGGGGCGCAGAAGGCAGGATGAATCGTAAGAGCTACACGGAATGGAATCGAAGCATCTCTCTGGCAGCGCAGGAGAGGAAACGATTCCAGAATCGTCTCGTGCTAGACTGAGGTCATCCCATGCGGCGCGCGAGGCAAGGTAGAGGCAGAGGCGGAGCGCGAGAGAAAACGATTCCGGAATCGATTCCGGAAACGATTCCGGAATCGATTCCACCGATTCCACCAACCTAAAAATCGGAATCGTGAATTTTCCCAAAGATAACGATTCTTGCCCACCCCTAGTATGGGTTGAATAAAGACTCCGTGGAGCGGGGTGTGGGTTTCTGACTGCCTCGCGGTATGTGATAATGTGAGACTGGCTGGCGTCTCTGGGCTGGGAGGAGGATACAAGCACAGCTGGCTTGCGGTGAGGAGGCTCGCTTGGCGTCGTGACGGGGGCTTTCGTCTTCTTTTTTTTTCTTGTTTACTTCTGTTTGTGTTACTTCGTTTCTTCTGTTTTTCTTGTTTTCTGTTTTTCTTGCTTCTGTTTTTCTTCTTCTGTTTTTCTTCTCTGTTTTCCTTTTTTTCGGCTTGGTTCTTCTTTAAAAGTTGTGGTGAAACAATTGACGAGCGAGACGAATGAGAGCGGTGAAAATTGGTTGTTGCGGCCGTGGGGGGTTTGGGTGTCGGTTAGGCCTATACGTGGCGGGTGTAGCTGGCGGCGTAGGTAGTGGACTGTCGTTTCTTCTTTTCGTCTCTTCTTTTCTTGTTGCTAGTTTTTTCTTCTTTTTTTTTCTGTCTTTTTTCTGTTCTGTTTTCTGTTTTCGGATTTTTTTGCGCGTAATTTCAGATCCCACCGCTATCACCACTGTCGGTGGGGGTTTTTTGCTATGCACCGATGGTCATGCACTTTGGTCATGCAGTGGTAGGAATAATCAGTGGGTTACCTTATCTTGGTTTATTAAAGGATAACACAGTACTTTCATTCACTTGTAGTTTCAGGGACTCTCACTTTCTCTCTCGTTTCACGCACTTGTGATTGTTCAATGTCTCTCCTGTCTCTCGTGTTCACTCGCGTCTCACGGATTTTTTCCTCGTGGGGGTGACCTCACACACACACTCAGTCCCTGTGTTGTCTTTTCGGGGACCAAAAGGTACTCTCCTGCAGAAAGTGAATTTCGTACTTTCCTGAACCTATGAGTGTGACGTCACGTCCCCGTCACGTCGTGGTTTTACCAATAGGGACAAAACATACACTGTTCTTCCTTTTTCCTCAGCCAATCATGAAAGCCAAGGAACTGCTGAAACTACATTTTTGTAATCTAAACCCTAATCTTTGTTTTGACTTGAAGGAAAAGTAATGGCTTTCCTAGCCAGTGATGCGCTAACTTCTCTCTCTCTCGCTCTCGCTAATTCATCATTCTAGGTAACTTATTCCTATCCTTATTCAGACTAAAAGACCTATTACACGTGTACTGGAGATGGTAGCTAGCAAACTCAACTGTCAGCGAAAGTAGCTGTGAAAATTACATGGAAAATTTGAGAACATAACATTTCAAGTAATGAAATTGTAATTGTAAATTGTCAAGTAATCGTTAAAAACCCTGAATGAGTCAAGTAATGACGAAGGCTCGACTGACTGTAGAGCTGCTGCTATGTGCATAGTATAACAATTTATGTACCTACTAGTAATAGTACTGTCAGTAAAAGAATGTAATGGACTGTAGAAATATAAGGAAAAATTGACAAGACCTCGCCTGATACAATCTGTGTGGGTGTATCAGTGTGGGTAACTGTGGTGTAAGTAACCTAGTAATATGTAAATAAGTAATAGTCAAAATGGGTAAATAACATAAGTAGAGACATCGCTGGATACACAATAATGTGGTTGCAGTGTGAGTAGGCAAAGCTAAGTTTGCCAAACATCATTCATAAATGAAAATAATGCAAAGTTATTGTAGAAAATAAATTGACATCAGCGAGTGTAAAAACTGACTGGCAGAGAAATTTACTAAATTATTATTCGACATTGGCGAACAATGTTATGAGAGATAAGGTTATCTGTAATCAATCAATATTTTCTGAGGTCTGTATTAAGACAAGTAGTCATTGGTAACTTCTCTGCGAGTTTGAATTTTTTAGTAAGTAATGATAAATGGTTACTTAATTGTACATAGGCAAAACATGTGAGCAGAATGTAGTGTAAAAAGTTCTGGAGTAACTGCTTGTCATGCATATAGTACCTAGTTTAATATGTTAGTAAGTACACAATCCTATCATTCAAGTAGTGATCGTGGTACAACAGGAAAAACGTAAGTAAATCATTCCTGTAGTGAATGTAATTTTCATGTATAATAAGTTATGCATGCAGTTATGTTTATCATGCAGTTAATACGTTAAGGAATTAATTCAAGGAAAAATATGTAATTTATGCAACAAAAAAGTGTGTTAGTATTTCATGCAAGTAAATAATGTATTGTAACAATAAGTGAGTTTAGTATGTATGTTTAATACATAAAAATGTCATGCAAGTAATTAATGTATGTCAACATTAAGTGCGTAAAAAAAATCCTTTAAATGAGGAATGTAAGTAAATAATGTCATGCAATGATAAGTGCGTAATAATTCCTTTCATTGAGGAAAGAAAGTAAATAATGTGATCATGCAACAATACGTGCGAAATAAGTCCTTGAATTGTGGAGTGTAAGTAAATAATTATATAATGCTATGCACTGTGGTGCAACTTTAACTCTAATATAATAGTATTCTAATGTGAAGAGGTATCTGTCATACATTAGTGTTTCTATCGTGCTAGAGTTACAAGGTAAAATGCAATTATATTCATTTCTATAGTTGGTCAGAATAATATGTAGCTAAACCAAAAAATCGTAAAACATCAATGTAAAGTATTTTCAAGAATGTAAATAACATTGGCTTGGTGTGTTGTGTAGACATTTTCCTAGAAAGAGAACAACACATTAAAATTCAGAATACATGGTAATTGTTAAATAATCAGGTGAACTGATATAAAATGTAATGATATGGAATGGTATGGAATGGTATGACACTACTGTTTTTGCGTGTGTGATCGCAATTTGTGACGGTAATCAGTTGTAGCAGTGTGTGTGTCATCATTAACTACAGGTGTGTCCTGTGTATCAAAATTAGTGTTTGGTAAAGCATCATCTGTATCTAATCCTCTAGTTACTCGAAAAATATTCGCGACCGTGTATGTAGTAAGACGTCTCAAACTAAACAATCACGAAAAACAGAGAACATTACAGGAATCAGGTTCAGGAATCGGTAACACTGAACTGTGACAGTGAGTGACATTGCCGCTCGGGCACGCTAGTTAATGCATTTATGTCAATCTCAGGAGTTTGCACTGGTGCAGTAGTAAATGTGAACTCATAAAGTAGTAAATTAGTAGTAACGGTGCACTCATAAAGTAGTAAATCAGTAGTAAAGGTGCACTCGTAAGAGTTATGTCTCCAGGAATTGTGATATATGCATTACTGTTGGAGAAAAATAGTGTGGGAATAACGTGGTCTAAAATATGATATAAGTGTCCTGACAGTGTTTGTACCGATGTACCTACCGTAGCCATCGTAATATAAACGTAAATGTATGTTAAAAATAGCACTATAATATTTCTAACGTTGAAATTGTCCGTGTATGTGAAATCACTGTGTTAACTCGAAATATACCTGCTCACCTATAACTGAAAAATATTACTTAGCTGGTAGCTACTCGTATTGGTGTATGATTAGGTGAAGGATGATCAACACATAGGTGGTTGGATGCCAGGGTGACGGATGTATACAGTCGCTGGATACATACAACCTGGTAAATAGTTCATATTAGAAAAAATAACATATTATACATACACAAAATAAGAAATAATAATTATATACTCAGACAGTTGTGTGGTGGTGCACGCGCTTAAGTCTGTAGCTGAGGAACGGCTGGTAGAGGTGGTAGTGACTGTGTTAGCTAGGGTAGTGTCAAGTCAGCATTTTTGTGAGGGCGGTAGGGTGGTGCGCTGTGTCAGCGGAATGTTTCTCGGAAGGCTGGCGGTGGTGTTGTCTGGTTGCTGTGTTGCTGGAGGGTATTTGTGTTGCGCCTCTGTGTTGCGCTGGCCATGACGAGATGATCTGTGTTGCTAGCGGAGTAGTTACGTTGTGCCATGACGAGATGATCTGTGTTGCGTATCCGGGGCGGATGAGACGTTGCGGTGTCTGGCAGGGCCGTGTTGGGTGGCAGTGTTGAAGTGGGGTCGACCTTGTGACGAACGAATTTGCTGAGTTGCATGAAGTGTTGTCTGCCTCTCTCTCCATCTGTAGTTGCTTGTAGTTGTTGATTGTAGTAGAAGTAATACTTGTAGTCGCTGGCTGGCTTGTGTTGCGTAGGTTACGGTTTGATAACGATGTTTGTGGCTCGGCTTGGTTGTGGTTGTGGTTGTTTGAAGAAGATCGGCGTATAATCTTGATAATCTTGGTAGAACGTGGAGAAGCTGTAGAATGGCCGGAGATTGGTACTCTTTTGTAGAGGTTTGTTGTAGAACTTGCTTGTAGAATGTGTTGGGTGTCGTTAACACCGCTTAGTCACCATTTATATAAGTCGCGGTGTAGATATGACCACCGCATGGCCACCATTTATATAAGTCGTTATATTTGTAGAGGTTGTGGCTGTAGCGCAGGCTTGATGAAGATAAGTGTGGGTATCGTAACCTGTTGCTTGTGTTATATGACTGATAAAATCAGTCACCACCGCTTATGCCACCATTTATATAATTCTGATAATTGTAGAGACTTATCTGGTATGAGTTAAAATGGTACTTCCAGCTTTGTACACATCTATTTAGAGTCCAGTAAGGAGCGTAGAGATTACAACCAAGTACAATGTATGTCTTGAGCACAGCCAGGGAGTGCCGGACGGAGAGAGTGAGAGGTGCGTGTTGGTAGTGTCGATGTCCGAGGGCTTCTCCTCCTTCGTGATAGAAACTTTAGTTCGCTGCATCCGTCCGTTCGAGCTCCAGTCGCTGCTTGAAGTCAATCTAGCGTGGTAGCAATTTGTATCGTGAATAACCTCGCTGTTGGAACATGCGATTGAAATGCTTAGATGGGATCCAATTATCTTATCTTATCTCATCCCTGTCCCACACCCTTCACCATTCCCTCCCTCCCTTCATGCCTCTCTCCTGAAATCCTTCATCCTTCCACTATCCCACAAAAACCTACTCTTCTCTCATGCCTCCGATCGTAACACCTCCATCCTCCTCTTCAGTGATTCTTTCCCCCTCCGCAAAAACTTCCAGACACCAGACACCAGACACCTGACACCTGACACCTGACACCGACCCCCACCCCCACCCCCACCCCTACCCCCACCCCCACCCTTTCTATCTCGTGATTCTGGCTTCTTATCACTTCTTGTTGATCCTATACTTTATGCTGACAACTAGGCATTTGTCTTGTGACATACTTAGCTCGGTCTTTGAGAGTGCAAGGTGTTCATGGGTCTCACGGTGAAACAGAGGAGGAAAGATAAACGTATGATTATATATACATTACATAGATATATAATTATATGTTTATAATGTTTCTAAAAATACACTGAATCTTTTGATGTTAATTACATGCAAATATCCTGTATGGTAGTTGTAGTACTTGTTACACATGTGTGATAATAGTTGTAATTTAATAATAATAGTTATGCAAGTTATTATATATGTTAGGAGTGATAACTGACTGACAATACTTTCCTAATCTGTTTGTAGTTGTAACTGTCATACTGTTATTGGAGGGTAGAGCATTATAGACGTTCACGTTTATCATGTAATTGAAGAAATGCTTGGCTGCTTTTGACGGAGGAGGAAGAGCACAGAGACAGTGTCAGATGATCTTAGTATTTCTCTTTTTTTTCTTTTTTTTCTTTTTCTTCTTTTTCTTTCTTTTACTTTCCTTTACTTCTTTATATTTCATGTGTTTCTAAAATATTATTTCTGTATTATTTTCCGTTTTTAAAGTGTGCGTGTGCGTGTGTGTGTGTGTTTGTGTGTGTGTGTGTGTGTGTGCGCGTGTGCGTGTGCGTGTGCGTGTGCGTGTGCGTGTGCGTGTGTGCGTGTGTGTGTGTGTGCGTGAGGTCTGGGGTCTGGGGTGGGGTCTGGGGTCTGGGGTCTGGGGTCTGGAAGTTTTTGCGGAGGGGGAAAAGAATCACTGAAGAGGAGGATTTGGGGGTGTTACGATCGGAGGCATGAGAGAAGAGTAGGTTTTTGGGGGTATAGTGGAAGGATGAAGGATTTTAGGAGAGAGGCTGAAGGGAGGGAGGGAATGGTGAAGGGTGTGGGATAGGGAGAGATAAGATAAGATACTTGGATCCTATCTAAGCATTTCAATCGCTGTTCCAACAGCGAGGTTTTTTCAAGATACAAATTGCTACCACGCCAGATTGACTTCAAGCAGCGACTGAGCTCGAACGGAGGGATGCAGCGAACTTAAATTTCTACCACTGAGTCACCTTAACGAGCGTGTGCGGAAGGGAAGGCTTAGAATATAAAAGGGAAAGGAGTTAGAAAGAGAAAAAGAAAAAGATGGTAAAAGCGTCGCCCTCTATTTTCCAGGTTTTCTAAGTAATCATTCGAGGGAGTAAAAAATATGGAAAAAGAGGTGAGGGTGTGATTGAGTGAGAGAAAAGGAAGAACATACATAGGGAAGAAAATAATTCTCTCTCTCCTCTCTCTCTTCTCTCTCTCTCTCTCTTTTTCTCATCTTCTCTCTCTCTCTCTTCTCCTCTCTCTCTTTTCTCCCCTCTCTCTCTCTCTCTCCTCTCTCTCTCTTCTCTCTCTCTCTCTCTCCTCTCTCTTATTTCCTTTCTCTAAAATTGCCTTTGATGTGAAGGGAAAAAAAGGAAAGATAAAATGGATGGAAAAAATAACGGTAGGATGAAGTAAACCAATTGAAAGAAAGCTATAAAGTCAGGAGGGAGGAAGGAGGGAAGGAAAAACCAATGAAAGAAACTGATAAAAAGAAACTTAATATAGAAAAAAGATAAATAAAGTAATTGAGGTGTAAAGGAAAAAGGTGGAAAAGGAAGCAAATCTCACCTGGCCACACCTGATCATTGAGTTATTCATCGCCTCATTACTTATTTATTCTAACCCTTCACTTCAAAACTCCAACATCCTGATCTCTTTTATACACTTCCCTATTTATCACCTTGACTTTTATCCCCTTCTTTTATCACCTCGTCTCCCCTTTCATCCTTGTTTTTAAAATATTTCACACAGGGTTTCTTATGACATTACCTTTCTCTCTCTCTGTCTTTTGTTTCTCTAGTGTCAGTGTTATTCTTTTAATCTTTGGTTTTTTTTTTCGAGTTATCTTCTTTTGTCTTGCCCTCACGTCCTCGCTGCAGCTTATCTTTGTGTATTTATTTGTTGCGTCATTCTTTGTCTTATCTTTATCACCTCTACACCTCCTCCTCCTCCTCCTTTTTTCTTCCTTCTCCTCTTCATTGTGTGTTTCTGTGTGGAATAGAAGAGAGAGAGAGAGAGAGGAGAGAGAGAGAGAGAGAGAGAGAGAGCGAGAGAGAGAGAGGGGAGAGAGAGAGAGAAGAGAGAGAGGAGGCCCTACTATTACGTTTCCCCTCTTTGGTATTATCCTCTCTTTCCATTCTTTTGTCTCTCTATGGACAAAGAAATAATGATAAAAGGGAGGGAAGGAGAGAGGCAAGAGGCATCGTTCTATGGTATTTACTTTTGAGAGAGAGAGAGAGAGAGAGAGAGAGAGAGAGAGAGAGAAGAGAGAGAGAGAGAGAAGAGAGAAGAGAGAGGTATAACTTTTTCAGGATGGGTGACACAGGAAAAGAAAAATACAAAGGAATACAAAGCAAGAACAGACAAAAACAGTCCTACGGGGCCAAAAAAGCTGCCTGTGTGACTACTTTATACTAAAGGTAAATTAATAGCAAAGTCGAAGGCTCCTCCCCCACTCACCACTCCCT
>JACEEZ010010187.1:152442-162029 GCA_016584305.1 Chionoecetes opilio | reverse complement strand
TTTTTTTTTTTTTTTTTTTTGTTTTTTAAAATTAAAACCTGGGCCAAAGGATTTCAGTGTTTGGCCAAAGCCACCCCCCCGGGGGGGGGGTCACAAACCCCCGGCTAAAAAACCCCGGCCCCATTCACTGCTGGGTGGAAGGGGCTGGGGGTTTTAAAAAGACCACCCATCTATCTTCGCCCCGCCCGGGGATCGAACCGGGACTTCTCGGTTGTGAGCCGACGTGCTAACCATTTTACTACGGAGTACCTCCTGCGCGTTTTCCGCGTGGGGGTTTTCCCTTCCCCCCGCGCGGGCGATTTACATGCTTTTAAATGGGAGCGTACACACTTTAGCGGTTTGAAGGCAATTACGCTTCATTGGTAGTTTGTGTTGTAATTAGTAGCCCTGATCTAGCCAATCAGAAGAGCCTTTTAAAACTTATTTTTTTTTTATAAATTAAAAGGAATTTTTTTAAATAACCCAAAATATTTATGAATTGTTAAAAATTTTCTGATATTTTTTGTATTAAATTTTTTTTTTCTTACCATACAGGGAGTGATTGGGCTATAAATGAGCAAAGGGTTTGCGTTAGGGTCGGCGCCTCTGAAAGGGGCTAGGAACCCCGCCCTATAAAGCAGATGGCTCCCGCCGGAAAACCGCCTCTTGGAAAAAACTTCCCCGGTTCAAACCGCTAGTTGAAAAAAGGGCTTAACCTTAACCTGCATAAAAATTCGGGGGAGTATTTTTTTTTTTTTTGTTTTTTGTTTGGTTTTTCCGGAAAAATATAAATATCCATTAGAAAAAGCACCATTGTAGGCCCCCTGAACATTTTTCCCGTGTTTTCGAAAACGACCTTCAGTGTGTGCTAGTCTAGATAAGTGGCGGGGTCGTGGGCCACTTTAAGGGGGTTCTGGCGGGACCATTGCCGAAAATTATTTATCTGGTATGGGTCATTTCCTATTCTGGGGAATTGTATTTCATTCAATCTAAGTTGGTTTTCCATTCGGTTCTTCAATGTTATGGTTCTAGCCTAGATGAGTGGGGGGGGGGGGTTGGTGGGGCTCACCTTTAAGGGCTTCTGCGACCATTGGCAGAGATATTTATGTACTGGTATTGGTCTTTCCCTATTCTGGGGATGTAACTCATTCAATCTGGGGTGGTTTCCATTCGGTATCTTCAATGTTTTGTGCTTAGCCCTAGATGGAGTGGGTGGTGTGGGGGGTCCGTGGGCTCACTTTAAAAGGGCTTCCCTGGCGGCACCATTGCAGAGGAATATTTGTCTATAAGCAAATGGGTCCATTATTGTTTCCCTACTCTGGGGATATACTCCACTTCATTGTAATTGTTTCCGATGTGTATCTTCAATATCTATGCTTCTCTCAGCCATTTTGGCCCTTTTTTTTTTTTTTTGGCCACGTCTGGCAAGGGCCAAAACATCGGGCTTTTTGTCTGGCATTGGTTGCCATTTTACCTCCTGGTGGGGATTACTTGGCCATGTAAAAGTTGGTTTTACGTGGTTCCGCTTTTGACATTGTGTCCAATAGCTATCAGCCCGAAATAAATGGCCACTTTAAAGGGCCCACAGGGGTCACACGCAACCAGTGGTTTATCCGGACGCGACGGCCCATGGGTTGCGGGTCGCGATCCCCCTACACCTTGAGATGTCCTAATCTCCACATATTGTATACTTCTCATTATAGGACTGAAGGCCCCCTGACTGCCCGTTGCCGGTATAAGTGTCTTATATAATGCCCGTATCACCATCTGCCGGGCTCCTCAGCAGCTCTCAAACCCCCCACCGCCCCCCCCCCCCCCCGAAAGAGCAGGGCAACACTCCTGCAGCAGGTAGTTATGGTGTATTTTTATGTCTTAAGTTACCATCAAAAATGTAGTTACCTATCGAGAGTTTCACAAACGTCATCTGGATTTAGAATAGTGCCACGCTTACTCTCCATAATTCGCTGACACTTTCATTTAATTGCAGAGAGTTTATTGGACAGTATGAAGGTGCTAATTTATTGTTTTTTCTTTTTCAGTCTAAGTGCTGAATTCAGGATGTTTGCCGATGTTTGAACACACACGGTAACGATCAGGGGGACCTGGGGGGGAAGCCAGCAACGGAGGTATATCGCCATGCACCGCCTGCTCTCCGGCATACTACTTTCCCTTACGACGGAAGCTACAAAGCCTTCTCCTCGGTAGGTCGTAACGCGTCGGAAGGCGCTGTACTGGCCTAAGGCGGTATGCGTCTCAAGCTCGTCCATCAGTCACCAGCCCATGACAAGATTGCTTTTTAATTTTCGACCAATCAACAAGCCAGCCACCTCATGCAATGTTTACAAACACACAGCTTGTTCCCATCCAGAGTTCCCGCCTTGCAACAGCACATCGTCTCCTTGTGCCTCTATCTCTGTCTCTATCTCTATCTCTATCTACTCTTCTCTATCTCTATCTCCTATTCTCTCTGTCAACATGGCACAACCACCCGAACAGAAACCAGGCGCAAAACTTCAGTGACAATAATTGTTGGTGTGTTATAGAGGAAGTGAGGATGAGAAATAGGATGATCACTGCGGAAGACTTTGATAGATTCATAGCGCCAGACAAAGTGTTTAGCTGTGGGAGGAGGTGACGATTCTGTGTCAACAGCGTAGCCAGACGCGCCGCTTCACCGATGAGGTGAGGCATAAGTCAAGGACCCTCAAGTCGTTGGTGAAGAGGCAGGTGCCGATGACGCTGCACATCAAGCGGGCAACCGGTAAGAAAGCACGTGTTATCCATTTATGTCGACAACTGAGCACTCATGGCTAAGAAAATGTATCTTATGTAGTGACATATTTTCATTATGCTACACAACGTTGACCTTTTTATCTTTCAACAAGCCATGCACGCGGCTCCCTCAACCTGGAAGACTCCATAATTTTTGTCACTGGTGATGACGCGAACCGTCATTCCAGTCACTAGGTATGTATTGAGAAATATAAGTTACTTGTATCAGTTCCATAATTTGCAGTTATTTTTCTGTAATATATATATCTATTATTAATATATATATAATATATATATAGTTATATTATAGTATATATATATATTATATATATATATATATATATATATATATATATATATATTATTAAGTGTGTCTCAATAAACCGACGTGTACGACACACTCCAGCACACTGTTACCTTGTTCCCTGTCCGTGAACAAGTTTCCACACAGGAAAAACTTTCAGCTTCCCCCCTCCCCTCTCTCGTTCTTTACTGGTCGCGCATTTCGTTCAGTTTTCTGCTCGGCGTCAAGAGTGAGGTAGTTCTCTCGCGTGTGTCCGTTGTCGCGTGTGGTTTCCTTTGGTGTCGGTTTGTTTTCTCACTAAATCTATATTACACTGATCTTAGTGTGTGAACTTAGTCGTTTTAAGTGTGTGCCTGCCGTATCCCTTGTATTTCCATCATTTTAAAAAAATGTAAAAATAGATGTAAGCTAATGCCTATGATGTATTTATCAGGTCAGGTGGGGAAAATTCCGCATTTTTAGTCCGCAATTCCGCAATTCCGCACCTTGCGAATGGTAAAATTTGTGCGGAATTACGCAATTAAAGATGCAAAAAAAAATTGCGGAATTGGCGACTGCGGACCGCCAAAATTTTAAAAGCGCAATCGGAGGGGGCAATAACTTGCGGAATGGGTTATTCGTTGCGGAATTGCGCACATTACGGATGCCTAAGAAATGCGGAATTGCGGGTAGCGGACCGCCAAAATTTTGAAAACGCAATCGCAATAATTGTGACGATCACCACCATTCAAAATGACAAAGTGCCGCGCGAACATAAGTTCTCACCAAAATGTGGTGGAGACGACACTGCCAACTGCCAATGTGGAGCCGTGTTTTTGTCGTCCCTAGCACCGTCTTGGATTAACGGACCACTCCACTAACCGTGCTGAAATGTGTTGTTTTATACTGCTATTGTGATATTGTTTGCATGTTTGGACTGCTTATTATTTCGGCCCCTAACCAAGCTTGTTGTGTGTTTTTGTCGCAGAAACCCATCAGTTTCCAATTGCGAGAAAAAACGGTCTTCCGTACCAAGACCAGGCAAGATCGTCCAAGCATCGCTAGCTAGTGTTGTGCTCAGTGCTATTCACAGTTAGCTCACTCAGTCAGTGCGTTCTGGGACTTGGGAGTGAGAAGCGTGTACTCTCACTACGCTGGCCGTGTGTGTGTTACTGATTTATCCTACATATACTGTTGTGTTGTGTTTTTAGTGAAGTACTAAAGATATTGCACAAATTAGACAATAGACACTGGTTACTGCAGTGTGTTAGTGGTTAGTACGCAATAATCAGTATCTATTGTGGGTTTAATAACGGGTTTCTAACTTATATATAGGATAACAGTAAGGCTTATAAACGGCCGTTTTAGTACATAAACGCTATTTTTGCTTCTGTCTAATTTGTAATTTCAGTAATTTCAAAATTTGTCTTAGATTTTTGCAGATTGTGCTCATATACATTTAGCGTTTTACCTAAACCCCGCCTTAATTATATGCGCAAAATCGGCACAGTCTAAGCCAACTTTGAAATTACTGAAATTCCAATTAGACAGAAGCAAAAATAGCCGTTTTATTTTACTAAACCCGTTTATTAAGTCTATTTTTGCTTCTGAAAATTAGCAAATTTGAACCAGAAATGGACAGTTTTTGTTCGCCATCTGCTCCGTCGCCTAGGAGTAGAGTATGAGTGTGGATACACTGGAATACTGATAGTGTTAGAAGTGGGATGTGTCAGAAGTGACTCGGATGCTCAGGATGATCTCCCCGCACTCAGCCCTCAGACCATAACGCCTGAGCGTGAGAGCAAGGCAGGGCCAGGAAACAGGTGAGAGAAGCTCCAGCTAACTTTGAGTCACTTGGACAAGTAAGTTTTCCTTTATCTACTAAGTATTTAGTAAATTTAATTTGGTCCAATTTATAGTTTTCACCCAACCACCGTTTTCTGATGCGCCTTATTATATAACATAAGGCGCATCAGAAAATCTTTAGTTTGGTGAAACTTATAATTTATCCTTTACTTTACTAGTTAAAGTTAAAACATAGAAACTTGTTTATTAAAGCTGTAAAAGGCGATATATATCCAATAGTATATTTTGATTATTTGTGAACACATTCCATCACAGAGAGCGGCCTGCGCGGCGATTGATTTAGTTAGCGCTCATTTTTGCAAGGTACTATGCATTTATCGAAAACAAAATATATCAAGGAAAGCTAATACAAAACAAATATTTGCTTCTATTGATAATCTTCCATGTTAAATATTGTTGTCCCACAAAGTTTACATGACGATGCGTTTAAGTGAATTTACGTTCATGCTATGCCTTCCGTCTCATACTGGCCTTTTATTTATGTTTTTACGTGTTTTATGTGATAAATCTTATAGAACAAACATTTCCGAAGATAACAGTCTATCCTTTATCCATGTATAACACGATATACTGCGGGTCCTATAGCCTGGAGAACTTCCCGGTCTTGGGTAAACGAAGAGGCCCTGGCGCTAAGATGGGCGTCCCTAGCGTTAACATAGCCTATGAATGGCGTTTTACCCTCTTTTCATATAGATACCCTAGTCACCTAGTGATTACTAGCCAGTAGACTATGAGTGTAAAAGTAAAGAAAAACACTAAAAGAGACAAGACTTAATTGAATGACAAGTAACAAGTATAGACAGAAAACAATAGAAATACAGAAGTACTTAAAACATAAACATAATAAAAAGTCTTGAGACATATTTTGTTTTAATTTGTAGGGTGTCAAAATTAGTTTTGCGGAATTGCGATTGCGAAAGGCCTATCTGAAAAAATTGCCGGAATTGCGATTGCGGACTGGTGCAGGCGGAATGTACGGAATTGCGATTGCGGAATTTGAAAAAAAAATTGCGATGGCCCCACCTCTGTGTATTTATCGATGGTAAAAAATCAAAAAACTGTATTCTGGTCTCTTTTGTGTTCCAGTCTAACTTGATGGCGTGTGAAAGACGATCTACGGACTTGGTGTGGCTACTGGAAGTACCAACATCGTCATTCCCGAGGAATCGTCCTTTCCGTCGAGAGCGAGGTTCTCCAGGTGTTTTTGTTCCACCACAAGCTCCAGAAGGAGGTTTTCTTTTTGCTGCAGCGCTTCTACCGCTGAGAAGGTCTTGGAAGTGTGGCCGACGTGCGAACATTCCGACGTCCGGATGTGTCGTGGGTGAAGAAAGAAGATCCTCAACCTGTACGATGAGTACGCGCCTTGGCGAATCCAAGTTCACGGAAGACAGAGACGGACAAATGAAGAGATGCATCCTTCAGAGACAGCCTCGAGACATGTTTCGACATCGCGCATTCAAGGCAATGGAAGCGAAGATCCCCGAGGAAGACAAAGCTTTCTTGGAGGCTTAGAGGAGGACGGCAGAGCTGCTCATGGCTGGCGTGGACGAAAGCTGAAGCGAGCGACCTGAGGAGAAGCGACGTAAGACAAAAGGATGGAGAGATGTTAAGAAAGAAGGACGCGCTGCTTCGTCTCCCCTCTTGATCGTGGACGTGCTTTGGAGTTCTTCTACTACAATCCGCATCGTCCAACAAAGAAACCGAGGACGACGCTTCAAACTTCGACAGCTAATGTCCACGCCGTCGACCTCCTAAGGAGAAGTAATCTCACCAAGGAGCTGACCCTTGTGCTGGGAGCGACGACAATCTGTCCTCCGTGCTCTGCGACATCCTCCCCTACGCCCGCCCCGCCTTTGCTGCCCTGAGCCCCTCGGCCACGACATCGAATATATCATGTCCTCGTTCGTTCGATTCCACCGGGCCAAGTCAAGAACCGCGAAAGAGATTGGCCATGTCTCTCTCCTTCAAGACTGAAGTCCCTTTGTTCCTGCATTGGGGACGGCAAGTTGTTACCCGCAAAATCTAGCCGACGGAAGGTCATTGAGGAGAGGGTGCCGTCCTTGGTGTCCGGGGAGGATACGGAGGAACTTCTGGGTTTTTCCTGTGTCTGCAGAACGGGACAGGACACGCTGTTGCGGAAACCGTCTTGAAGCTGGTGCGGGAAAGCAGCTTGGAGGCAACATCATTGAATGGCCATTCACACCGACAGAGCGTCACCTGGGATGGTTTCAAGGAGCGTGTATCAGTATTGACGTGCACTGGAGAAGCCCCTGGTGGTGGTTGCATGCCGCCACCACTCCTGAGAAGTCGTTCAGAAGGGTGCTTCGAGGCTTGCATGGCTCCATCATCTGGCCTCTACATCGCCCTTTTCAAGAGGCTCCAGAAGCGTTGGCCTATCGTTTGACCAGAGCCTGACCACAGCCCCTGACCCCGACCGCTCTGTCATCTCGACGAATAAGCTCACCGCCTTAGATGCTTCGGTCACTTTGAACCGTCTGCTTGAACTGTGGGAATCATCCACGCGAAGACTTTACAAAGAGCTCATCCTGCTCAGCGTGTCCTACCTTGGAGAGTCACTACCTCCTTCCGTGCTCCTGGTGCTTACCACATGGCCAGATTGATGGCCAAGGGCCATCTACCGCCGTGAAGATCATGCTCTTCATGACCAGCTGGAGATGAGTCAGGCGGGGATCCGTCGAGTTGCGTTTCTTTGTGACATGGTCTAAAGACGCGAACTACTGGAATGGGCAATGATTCCGTCCTACGCAGCCAAGAAAGACCTGGACTTCATCACTGACGTAGAGTATCTGCGCGATCGGGTCGCGTCCGGTTGCGGACTCTTGCTATGCGCGGCGCCATCTCTGTACCTTTCTTGAGAACCTGATCGTACTGGCCCATCTTCGATGACCGCAATCAGCCCGGAGCAGAATGCGGAGATGGTAAAGGGGATGAAGCTCCTTCGACGACCAAGAATCCACGGTGCCCCGAGTCGAAGACACCAAGCAATTCTCAACGGCCCGCTTTCCGCCTTCTGCTCAGTGCGGTCGATGCAGGTCTTGAAAAGTCTACTAGGAGGCCAGAAACCGACCCTTCATTCAGCTGAGTCCTGAAACATGTAACCGGATTCGTGTTTCAAGTGCGCGAAGAAGCGGGCTGGTGTCCTGAGGGTCACGAACGACCCATCGCATAACGAGGAATGTCCCTCATTCAACGCTTCCTGTGCAACCCGGCGAAGGACGAATGGTCAAAACCCAGTGCTCTTGAAGCTTGGGGTTCCGCCTCCACAACGAAAGCTGTCCCTAAAAACGAAGGCGTAACTCAAGATACAAAGTTTGAGTAGGAAATACCATAACCAAATAAACATAACAGATATTTCACATTCGTTTCCCTGTTACCTAGGTTCTCTGAACACGATAGAGTGATCAGAACTGCAGATAATGGTCGTCTTAAGAGGAGCTATCATAACGTTTCGTTTGGGGGGGGAGGGGGGGGGGCGACATTAAATATTGCCCAATTTTCCACGAACATTTGGGGTGGAATCACTTCTTTGACAAGGAACCGAGCAGCTGTGCTAGACTTTGATATCATTATTTGATTTTCTACTAATACAGCCTGGGACACCCTAATATATATATACATTATATATATGATATATATATATATATATATAGATATATATATAATATATCTATATATATATTTTATATATATATAATGAAGGTCCCGTCATACGAGCATTCGATATCCGGAAAATCCGATTATACTAGATGTGAAAATTAGGGTCTATTTTCAATATACGAGATCAAAATCCATGCTACACATTCAAACTGGGGTGAGTAAAATTACCAAGTTATTTACTAAAATTATAAAGTAATTTACTGACTATATGATTTTACCTAAGGTTGTACGATAATTAATCAATCTGAAAATATGATAATTCTGGTGGCTCGGTACGACAATGTGGCCTACAAAAATTCACATCTTTGGACGATGTACAATGATTCAGATGCGCAAAGACGAGTTTCATTATGATGTGCAGTGTCTTCAAAGCCAATAATGCTCACATCGGTCGCTTTCAGTGTAAAGGTTCCTGCAGAGTCCCAAATCGGGCCAAAATCCTTATGACGTACCAGTACGTCGCTCGCCCAGCTAGCCCACCCTAGGGTACCTCTATAAAGAGGGTAACGCCATTCATAGGCCCTATGTTAAACGCTACTTGGCGCCATATTGGTGCCAAGGCCTCCTCGTTCACCCAAGACCCGGGGAAGTTCTCAAGGCATTACCCCCAGTATATCATGTTATCATGTATAAAGGATAGACTGTTTTATATTCGGAAATGTTTGTTCTATAATATTATCACGTAAAACAATGGTAAAACACATTAAATTAAAGGTCATTATGCGACTCGGAAGAAATTGATAAACTTAACATTCACTTAAAACTCGTCGGGCATGTATACTTTGTGGGACAGCTTATAAGATGTCAGATATCAATACAAGCATCATTTAATTAAGCTTTCCCATTGACATATTCGTTTTCTGATACATACAAATAAATACCAGCAAACCATTAAGGTTAACTAATAAATTGCTCTCTCCCTCTCTCCTCGCTCCCGACCGCTCTCTCTCTCTCTCTCTCTCTCTCATCTCTCTCCGTCTCATCCTCTCTCTCTCTCTCTCTCTCTCTC
>JACEEZ010010187.1:134942-149942 GCA_016584305.1 Chionoecetes opilio | reverse complement strand
TTCATGCCTGAGGTGTGACATATAAATTATAACACAAACCGAAATCATGAACCCACACTCCTTACCATTGAGTGGCGAGCGTGTGTATCAACGAGCGCGTCCGTGTACTTTGACATCTGATTGTAAACTAACTTGAAAGAGACGCACAACTCAATTCCTGCCACTACTTTAGAAGAAAAAAACGTGAATTTCTAAAAAGTACACACCGTGTGGGTCCGCCCGGACCCCACGTTACAGTTCTAGGGTTAATATCAGAGGTGGGCACGAGGTCAGTTGACCCCTAAGGCCCGATTCACACTATAGGGACGGTCACGCTCCGTTCCCTCTCCGCTCTAGCTCCACGGTAGGGGTGCATTCACATGTCTACTCCGGTCTCGCTCCGCTCACTGTCCTGTCATTCCCTATCCCAGGATCCCTCAACAGCAGTGGATGTACGACCATCATTGAAGGAGCAGAGCTGGGCACTAAATACATTGAATGTATTTAAATACTAAATACATGGGAGAAATTTATTTAAATACTAAATACTAAACACATTTTACGAATGTATTTAAATACTTAATACTAAATACATCATTGTATTTAAATACATTTGTAAATACATTTTAAATACACACAAATTTTAACATGTCCGAAAAAAATGGATTTCCTTGGGATTTCCTTAAATTTTGGGTTTCCTTAGAAATTTCCTTCTCAGGCCTAAATTTCCTTAATATCAGGACATTTCCTTGCAAGTGGAAACACTGGTTCACTGTAACATCAGGGTTGCCAGATAGTTGGGCGGGTTTATGGCCAAATTAACTGATAAAAAAGTATTTAAATTTTTATATTATGAGTATTTAAATACAATGTATTTAAATGCTGATAAAAGTATTTAATACTGTATTTAAATACATGACAACCAATGTATTTATAAATACATTTCTAAATACACAAATGTATTTAAATACGTATTTAAATACAAATGTATTTAAATACTGCCCAGCTCTGTGAAGGAGGATGTGTGACTTTTCACCAGCAGAGTTGGCAGTAATCGCCATTGCACTGGATGAAGAAGAAGAAAGAAAACAAAGTAAAAAAAGAAAGAGAGTGTGGGTTCATCCCATCTTGCAAGATAGGAAAGTGAAGGAGAATTCCATACGCTGTTTCCCCGTCTTATTGATGATGAAAGTAAATTTCATAGCTATTTCAGAATGAATATTGGAACATTTGAAAAAATACTATCAAAAATTCAGAATGACCTGAAAAAGGAACACACTTCATTCAGAGAAGCAATCACTCCAAGAGAAAAACTGGCCTCCGCTCTCGCTCCGGTCAAAATATCTTTTGAATGGATTGTGAGCGGAGCGAGAGCGGAGCCTAGACCGTTACCGTCAGTGTGAATGCTTCCGTTGCAATGCATGTGATGATATTTGACCGGACCGTGAGCGGAGCGCGACCGTGTCCAAATAAAATAGGTTAGGTTTTGTTCGGGAAATCATGTGAAAGTAAAAAGAGATAATGGAAGTGTCAATTATAATTGTTTAAGATTCAAAAGTAAACTGGTAATGATTACACTGGTCAACACGATATTTCTGGCAAAAGGTTTTAAAACAAATTCTAACTGAATTTGGGCGTATTACGAATAAAAATAAAGTTTTGTCATCACATCAAATTTCGCGAATAGCATTTTAAATTTTTTTGGGATGAAAATGACTCATCACCCTATATATGAAGGTTTCAAGATAAAAAACAGTGATTTTTAGTAATACTTTTTGTATACTTAATAAGGAATTACCAAAGATTCAAGCCAGTAAAAAAAATCAAGTATAGTACAGAATGAAAAGAAAAATATAAAAAATACATATTATGGTGACGTCAAGGAAAAAAGTAGCAGTTATGTGAATTTTTTTTTTTGGGCTGATTTGATGTACAGCTTCGGGGGTTTCTCTCATCAAGCTCCAGCAATAATCCCCCTCATATGTGAGCCCCACGCCTTGATACCGTTTTTCCATTGTTTAATTTCTTAAAAAAACGCCCCCCTGTTCCCTCGCTCAACCCCCAAGGGTTCCCGGAAACTTGTCCAAATGGTGGTAAATAGTGAACCTTGATATCTTTCTACATCCAAGATCTCGCAGGTCTTTGTAGGCGCCCACAATTTTCATAGTTTTGCTTTCTTTTTCCTAAAAAAATTTTTCACCACATTACAAATGCTTTCCCAAAAGCTTTTTTGTTCATTCATTGATGTGAAAAAATTGGATCTCTATTAGTTTTTTTTGAGGCCCCATCAAAATTTCCAGCCTTTTTTTCTTTCACTAAGACCAGGAAAGTTGAACATATATAGCTGAAGCTTTTTCCCCCATGGATAAGGTTTTGACAAAAACGTTCACAATAAGTTTTATGTGCAAGGGAGGAAAAGACAATCTTTTCTATACAGAGGATCATTGATGACATTTATCGCCAGATCCCAAAAACTCTGTCGCTGAGGCCATTTTTTTTCACCAATCTTGCTGTAGCTTACTGTCCCATAACACAAAAAAACGGGGGTATTTTTGTGTACCCTCCTTGTGACCAAAAAAGAAATTAACCATTTTAAAATCGACACAAATTAACCACCCATGAACATGATATTGCAACCTCTCTGGGAAAAATTTTGATGTTTTTAATTCTTTTTTAAGTTTTACAGAAGGGCCCATTGGTACAGAGCCATACTTTTTCCCATTGTGTAACAAACACTTTTCAAATTTCTTTTGGAAGTCAAAAAAAAAAGCCTCCAACCCCTTGAATCATATGTAATCCATAAAAGTACTTCTCATCAACATAAATAGCACCAATTTGGAAGACTTACGAGTATGTTCCTTGATCCTAATGGGTTTTTCAGCATTCCTTCTCTGCAGCTTAAGACAACAGTTCAGGACATTTTGAGTAAAACATCTGTCAACTAATCACGGTTGCAGATAGATGGTTGGTTAATTCCCAAGATACTGAAAAAATATTTAATTTTTATATTGGGAGTATTAAATACAAGAATCTGTTAAATTTTTAAGCTAGTAATTTACAGATTTCTACAAGTATTATACATACTTTCTAATACACAAATTGTATTGAAATACTGTTATTTTTAAATTAAACTTTTAAATTGCCAAGCTGGGAAGGAGGATGTTAAAGACTTTTCACCAGCAAAGTTGGCAATCGCCAATACTAAGTCTGGGATGTTTAGAGAAGAAGATCACAAAGTAAAACAGATAATGAGATTGTGGGTAGCCCAATGCAAGATAGGAAGGGATTTCCATACGCAGTTTCCCTTTCTTATAAAAGTAAAGTAAATGTTGCCCACTCTGATTTCAAAATGAATTGAACATGATGAGAAAAATATTTATCAAAGCATTTGAATGACCTGAGAAAGGGAACACTCGTCAATTCAGAGAAACCAATCACTGACCAAAAGAGAAAAAAGTGGTTAGCTACCTCGCTGTTCCTGTCAATTCCCTTTTGAACGGATTCTTGAGGGATGACAAAAGAAACGAACGGAGCAAATACAAAAATAACCAATTCAGTGAAATGTTCCATAAGAAATGCATGGAGGGTTTGACCGGACGTGAGTGAAAGTGTGTGACCGTGTCAATAAAATAGTTTGGGTGTTTTGTCTGGAAAACGAGTATTAGTTATTGGAGAAATAAAAATAACAATAAGGCCCACTTTTTAACTTCAATAGAGGATTTTTCAAAGTATGGTAATGAATTATCTTAACTAAGCACCAAAATATTGGTGAGAGCAACATCTAGACAGATTTAACCAACAAAATCGAGCCAACGTGTTCTTAAATCCTCCGAAGAAATTAGGTAAGTTTTAAATGTTAATGTGTTGTTTCCGGAAATAAACCATAATTTTGGGGTGTGCATGCGATTAATAAGTGTAAGTAGATCAAACCGAGCCCACTGTTTCTCCTGAATGAAATAGCGTAGTATAAAATGATGTTCCCCCAAAAAAAAATTGGGTGTGACGAAAAATGGGGTAGACAAGTAATACATACACCCCTTTTTAAAGAACCGCCGTGGTAATTATAGTCCAGATACACCCTACTATGAAACACTGATATCTATATAGTATATGTAACAATAATATATCACGGGTATACAAACAATATATATTATATTATAGTCATCAGTCTTTAAAGATGTGAGCTGGATAATAATGTATAGCTATTGTGCTTGAAACGCCGTTATATATAATATTGTATTAATAGCGCTATCTCACTGGGCCAACCTGGTTCATTAATTTATGGGGTATCGAATCCGTTTTATATATTTATATATTAATTATCCATACAGTCGTTTATATTATTTATATCAATTTTATATATAATATATATATATATATATATATATATGGTTTATATCCATAAATAATAATAATACGATAGTGGCGATGGATATAGCGATATATTGAAGTGGTCGTTCGAATCATACGGTGACTTTCCTGGAAATGGTAAGATCAGACCATATGTCGGGTCCCGCTAAAGGTAGGTTCGAGTCCTACCGACCGTTGATGTGGCCTGAAAGTAACCAGCATAGCCACATCATCCGACTTTGAAGGCACAAGGAAATGGCGAACGGGTGCAATGTGACCCAACAGGAGCCACTTAAACAATCCTTGAGGGCCTCCAGGGAAGGAGGAAGGGGCATCAGTAGTCCTCAAAGGAATCTGGGTTAAAAACATCCTAACCCCTCACGGAAGCGAGGCCGAACTAAGCCAAAGGGAATCTAAGCGTTAAAACAAAAAACTGCTGAAAAGAAGTAATCGGGTGATAAAATAAAAATAAAAAATGAATTCAAAAGAATCTGTGATAAAATTTGAATCAAAATTAAACCCTAAACTGTGACAATACTTTCCTAGGCAATGATTACCGGTATTTCCTTCAATGTAAGATACTAGATTTATAAGGCATATCAAGTTT
The DNA here is from genome assembly GCA_016584305.1 of Chionoecetes opilio. Taxonomy (NCBI): domain Eukaryota; kingdom Metazoa; phylum Arthropoda; class Malacostraca; order Decapoda; family Majidae; genus Chionoecetes; species Chionoecetes opilio. The sequence goes on along the minus strand of JACEEZ010010187.1, from coordinate 145,006 downwards.
AGCGTATCCCACCATTGCGTGCGCTTGGCACCAGGCTCTTGTTACTACTGGGAGTTGCCAGTTAATGTTTTTCTGGTGGCGGGAAAGGATTCCAGTCAGTGGGGAGGGGTTTTAGGTTCATAGTTGCCTCCCCACGAGTAGCAGGGTGCGCTAGCAGAGACACCCGAAGTAAATTGCATGTGGTAGCTGATAGGAATTCAGGCATGCATAATAAGAAAAAGGGTATATAAAATATGTTTAAGATGAGCCGAAGTGGCAACGCGCCACCAGCCGCCATCTTGGAGGAGGCAGGTCGACCTGGGTCGCTCATTCTATTGCAGGTCACGGCCACGACTACATTTCCCCCAGCCGAGGACGTCTTCTGGACCTCTTGCCACCTCCTTCCAGTTCCCCGCGTGTCTGGTGCTTGATTCCTGCTAACAGACGCAGGGCAAGCCATACCGCGAAGAGAAGGAGGGTTTGGTTGGGGCAGACGCGAGCTGGGAGCAAGGAGCGAGTCGCTAGACAGGAAGTCGACCACGTGTGTACACCGCCGCGAGGACAAAGGCTACAGGTTCCTCGGCGAGAACGTGAGATAACCCATAGCCCCTTATATCTATTCCCCAGCCAGATACCAGACAGTAGGTTATCGTAGGCGTATGTAGGGAAGATATTTAGGGCGTGATTGATTGGATGAATCTTGTGTTGGGGGTGCTATTTTTGTTATGTGTAGATCTTGTAAATAAACTAGATAAGGTGTTTACCAAGTGTTTATTGTTTACCCTGTATGTAGTCCTGGACTGATAGCTTCATAGTGAGTTTCAAACAAACAACCCAAAGGTGATTTAATTATTGAGCGGTAAGTGAAGTCTAAGTACTTAAAACCCCCAGTAAAAATCTAAAACTTTACAATTGGAGCCCGAACAGGGACTCATTCTTGCTAGTCCAGGAGTACACAGGGTAATTTATTCTAGACAGCAAATAGCCCCGCCAGCATGAGTGTTCAGATATATAGGGAAGAGGCGGAGTTGATAGGCCTCGTGGAGCCAAACGACATTAAAGAATATGTCGCCAATAGGCAACGAGTTGAAAGAGAGGAGAGGCAGCAATTGCGAGAGTACGAGAAGGAATTGAAGCTCATGGAGACACAGAGAGTGGAACGAGTACTACAAATAGAGGAGAAAGAGAAAGCCCGCGAGCATGAAAAGGAGTTGAGAGATAGAGAGGAGAAAGTCCGCGAGCACGTGGAGAGAGAATATAGGGAGAGAGAGAGACAGGAGAGGGAAAGAGAGTGGGAGAAGGAGAGAGAAGATAGGGAAATTGAGAGACAACATAGGCAGCAAGAGAGGGAACATGAGTTGGAAGTGTTACGAGCAAGTAACAACGAGGGAAGAGCGCCGACAGTTGTGAACCGGCCTAAATTAAAACTTCCGATGTTCAAAGAAAGCGATAGGATTGAACACTTCATAGGAAGGTTCGATGATGTGGCAGACCTTTTGGAATATGACGAGATCACGCGTAGACTTCAGTTTACGACCTTGTTTGAGGGCAAGGCACTCGAGGTTCTCTATAGATTGGATACACCTAGCCGTGACTATGGTCAGATGAAACATGCCCTCTTAAAGGCATATGGGCTGAGCACTGAGCGCCTTAAGCAGCAGTATTTTGAAGCTCAGCTGCAAGAGAACGAAACTGCCTCACAGTTTACCGTGAGAATCGCCGGGAATTTGCGAGACTGGCGCGAAAGTGACGGAGCTGAGGAGACTGTCGAGGGCATCAAAGATTTTATTCTGCGCGCTCAATTCTTAAAGTCATGCCCGGAACCGCTAATCGCGATGTTGAAAATTGATCGGGTCAATCAGTTGCCTGAAATGGGTAGAGTCGCCGATGCGTATTTTGAGGCATATGAGGAAAAAGCTGAGCCACCGAACGTAGTTTGGGTCGAGGCTGCAGATACGCCAAGGGAAGACGATAGCTCGCCACGACGGGATACGGCGACGCCAGCCCGTAAGACTGAGCCCACATATAGTGCCCCAGTTGTAAACCCTCGTCGCTTTCAGGCAAGCTATAGGCCAGCACAAAGGGAAACTGGAGGCCGTGGAGTAAATCTCGAAGCGAGTAATACCCGACGGCACGAAAATGCTGCGGCCGTTCACAAGGAACCCCACTGCCCACTCCATAAGGAGTATACTGCACCGAAACCTGTATATCGTGATTCGCCGAGCTACAAAAGGCCGCGGGACAATATTCCACGGAGAAAGGTAGTTAGTCAGGTAATGACAACGGCCGTCATGCACGAAGCAAAGTTCGGGGATGAGGTAAATATGTATTCTCCCGCTGACTTTGAGAACAGCGAGGCCGTCAGGAGGGAGGTAGAGACAGATCCTTCACTCGAGAACGTGCGACGGCATTACTGCGAAGGAACGATCAGAACAGTGCGCGGTAATTATACGAGCTTCGTAAAGCGAGATGGGAAATTATACCGCGAGTTCATAACTCCCCGGGGCCACTAGAGATTTCAATTCGTCGTGCCGGAAAAATATCGCTATGCCGTATTCGAGTTAGATCACTGCGATGCCACAGGTGCCCACTCGAGCAGGAAGAAAACGTGGAAACGTATCGCCGAGAAATTTTATTGGCCAGGCATGGGCCATGATTTGAGCAGATGGGTGCATTCCTGCGAAGTGTGTCAAAACACTAACGACAGCGACATAGAGCTGTATGAACCTCACGAGTACAATGAGGAACAGATGGGGTATTTGTAGGGTATAAGAGCCCACTCCCCTCAGAGTTAGGAGAGAGGCTATATCGTCTCGTTTGAAGAATCATGCAGTTGTCATTTTCTTCCCAAACCGAGATTAGTGGCTGAGGAGCCGACTCGGAGATAGAGTTAGGGAGAGGACTCCAGGACTGCGCCTTGACAGGCCACTTTAGGGGATCCTCCACGGCGGCATGTTAGACTGGATTAACAATTGCATGATCCACTAATATTTCCCTAGCATGGCACGGGTGCATGTATTTAGGAAATCATAGGCAGGTAGACAGGATTGAATTTTTGTAACACTATTGTATACGTACCAGATTACATTCACCTGTACCACCTACACTATGTATATACATACCCTACGCCACATAACACTTGTTGGTAATTAAATGTGACGCGTCTTGACGTCCAGTTTGGGTCCGTTACAGGGTTTGCTAGAAACTTTGGAGTTTTTATCCCCTAGACTTTGAACTTAACGTACATGCGGGGTTTTTTCCGCTCATTGGTTACAAGCAAAACCCCTGTAAACGGTTCAAAGTACACACACCACAGAGTGCCTGGATGTGTGACTGAATTATTTAGGTCGGATCCAATGTGTTAGATAATTGACACTTAACCTGCATGATGCTATAACATGTTCAGGTAGTCAGTAAATTATTTCTGCGGAAAGAATTTTATCTAGGTCGGGCGAATGTAATGGCTAGACATTTTATAGGCATTCAAGTCCTCGTATCCCCATTGCGTGCGCTTGGCACCAGGCTCTTGTTACTACTGGGAGTTGCCAGTTAATGTTTTTCTGGTGGCGGGAAAGGATTCCAGTCAGTGGGGAGGGGTTTTAGGCTCATAGTTGCCTCCCCACGAGTAGCAGGGTGCGCTAGCAGAGACACCCGCAGTAAATTGCATGTGTTAGCTGATAGGAATGGGCCCCAGACATAACTACGTCACGGTTTGTTTACATCGGTGCATTGTGGGGATAAGGCGGAGTCGCCGCGGGTGGACCTACGAAGGGAAAACTACGGCGATGGAAGAATTTATAGTTATTTTGCGCGAAATTGATATTCCAGGTGCTATATTACTGTGCTCTGTTCTCGCTGACAACACTATATGTAGAGAAGACCTGAGGTAATGGCTGATATGCAGAGGCTTCTAAACCAAGAAAACAGAGTCATAACAGAGCCTCGTCAAAAGGTAAGCAGCTGGTAGGTACCTAATGTGTCCCTACTACTTGCTTACTTCTTAATGAGACTCTGCTGTGACTGTTTTCCTGGTTTAGAAGCCTCTGCACATCAACCATCACCTCAGGTCTTCTCTATGTTGTCAGCGAGCACGGAAATATAGCACTTGGAATATCAATTTCGCCCAAAACAACTCGAAATTTTTTCATCGTCGTAGTCTTCTCTTTGTAGGTTGTACATATTCATGGTAATGATAATATTAAAATACCTTAATAATTGAGTTCCTTTTGTTGTCTTTTCTCATAATAAGTAGGGTATTATTCTAGTGTTTGCCCATACTCCCCCTCTCCCACAAAACAAGCTTGGGGACCTGGGGGAATGCGGGATTTTTGGCTGGGGTACAAAATATGCGTCGCAACCACATAGTTTTTGAGTTAGAGGTGTTGTAAAATTTGCCTAGATCTAGGGAAAATTCATTGGATTTCTTCTGAGTCCAGAGACGTGTGAACCTGACGATCCTCACAGAATGATGACCGAAGTGTCGAGAACACCCCCAACCCCCCGCTAGGAGATTAGGTTATATTTGGTTAGGTTAAGGTAGGTTATATTTGGTTAGGTTAAGGTAGGTTATATTTGGTTAGGTTATATTTGGTTAGGTTAGGTTTGGTTAGATTTGGTTTGGTTAGATTTGGTTAGGTTAACTTAGGTTATATTTGGTTAGGTTAGGTTAATTTTGGTTAGGCAAATTTCTCTAGATATAAGGTAATTACCCTAGATCTAGGGAATTTTACCCCCCATACACAACTCTTAAATAATGTGTTTCCGACGCATAATTTGTTCCCCACCCGAAAACCCCGCATTCCCACAGGTCTCCAAACTTGTTTGGTAAACTTGGGGGAAGTGGGAGAGTATGGGCAAACACTATAATTTTATATGTGGGGTTTTCGGGTGGGGAACAAATTATGCGTCGGAAACACATAATTTAAGAGTTGTGTATGGGTGGTAAAATTTCCTGGATCTAGGGTAATTACCTTATATCTAGAGAAATTTGCCTAACCAAAATTAACCTAACCTAACCAAATATAACCTAAGCTAACCTAACCAAATCTAATCAAACTTAACCTAACCAAATCTAACCTGCCCTAACCTAACCAAATCTAACCTAACCTTCTAGCGGGGGGTTGGGGGTGTTCTCGACACTTCGGTCATCATTCTGTGAGGATCGTCAGGTTCACATGTCTCTGGACTCAGAAGAAATCCAATGAATTTTCCCTAGATCTAGGCAATTTTTACAACACCCCTAACTCAAAAACTATGTGGTTGCGACGCATATTTTGTACCCTAGCCAAAAAGCCCGCATTCCCCCAGCCCCCCGCATTCCCCCCAGCAGGTCCCCAAGCTTGTTTTGTGGGAGAGGGGAAGTATGGGCAAACGTGCACTAGAATAATACCGGGAATTTTACCCCCTATACACAACTCTTAAATTATGTGTTTCCAACGCATAATTTGTTCCCCACCCAAAACCCCGCATTCCCACAGGTCCCCAAACTTGTTTGGGGGAAGTGGGAGCGTATGGGCAAACACTAGAATTTTACCAAATTCCCTAGATCTAGGGTAATTACCTTATATCTAGAGAAATTTGCCTAACCAAAACTAAACTAACCTAACCTAACCAAATATAACCTAAGCTAACCTAACCAAATATAACCAAACCTAACCTAGCCAAATCTAACCTAACCAAATCTAACCTAACCTCCTAGCGGGAGGTTGGGGGGGTTCTCGACACTTGGGGCATCATTCTGTGAGGATCGTCAGGTTCACACGTCTCTGGACTCAGAAGAAATCCAATGAATTTTCCCTAGATCTAGGCAATTTTTACAACACCCCTAACTCGAAAACTATGTGGTTGCGACGCATATTTTGTACCCCAGCCAAAAATCCCGCATTCCCCCAGGTCCCCAAGCTTGTTTTGTGGGAGAGGGGGAGTATGGGCAAACACTAGAATAATACCCTACTTATTATGAGGAAAGACAACAAAAGGAACTCAATTAATAACGTATTTTAATATTATCATAACCATGAATATGTATACAACCTACAAAGAGAAGACTACGACGATGAAAAAAATTCGAGTTGTTTTGGGCGAAATTGATATTCCAGGTGCTATATTTCCGTGCTCGCTGACAACATAGAGAAGACCTGAGGTGATGGTTGATGTGCAGAGGCTTCTAAACCAGGAAAACAGTCACAGCAGAGTCTCATTAAGAAGTAAGCAAGTGGTAGGGACACGTTACGTACCTACCAGTTGCTTACCTTTTGACGAGGCTCTGTTATGACTCTGTTTTCTTGGTTTAGAAGCCTCTGCACATCAGCCATTACCTCAGGTCTTCTCTATAGTGTTGTCAGCGAGAACAGAGCACAGTAATATAGCACCTGGAATATCAATTTCGCGCAAAATAACTCTAAATTCTTCCATCGCCGTAGTTTTCCCTTCGTAGGTCCACCCGCGGCGACCCCGCCTTATCCCCACAATGCACCGATGTAAACAAACCGTGACGTAGTTATGGGTAGGGTCCATTCAGGCATGCATAATAAGAAAAAGGGTATATAAAATATGTTTAAGATGAGCCGAAGTGGCAACGCGCCACCAGCCGCCATCTTGGAGGAGGCAGGTCGACCTGGGTCGCTAATTCTATTGCAGGTCACGGCCACGACTACACCTCCCCCAGCCGAGGACGTCTTCTGGACCTCTTGCCACCTCCTTCCAGTTCCCCGCGTGTCTGGTGCTTGATTCCTGCTAACAGACGCAGGGCAAGCCATACCGCAAGGAGAAGGAGGGTTTGGTTGGGGCAGACGCGAGCTGGGAGCAAGGAGCGTGTCGCTAGACAGGAAGTCGACCACGTGTGTACACCGCCGCGAGGACAACGGCTACAGGTTCCTCGGCGAGAACGTGAGATAACCCATAACCCCTTATATCTATTCCCCAGCCAGATACCAGACAGTATGTTAGCGTAGGCATATGTTGGGAAGATATTTAGGGCGTGATTGAGTGGATGAATCTTCTGTTGGGGGTGCTATTTTTGTTATGTGTAGATCTTGTAAATAAACTAGATAAGGTGTTTACCAAGTGTTTATTGTTTACCCTGTATGTAGTCCTGGACTGATAGCTTCATAGTGAATTTCAAACAAACAACCCGAAGGTGATTTAATTATTGAGCGGTAAGTGAAGTCTAAGTACTTAAAACCCCCAGTAAAAATCTAAACCTTTACACTTCACTATTTCATCCCTTCCACTGGAAAACTCTGGACTCTTTCCCAGTTTAAACTTTTCCTTCTTCCTACTACTTAATATATTTTTCTCAAGAGAGAAGTATAAAGGCACATCACGAACTAAATTGATCCAGGGGTCTGTATTTCTTTAGTATCTTTTTATGGGGACCTGCAAGCGGTTTTTTTTCGCCAGTGGTCTCTCTAGTTTAAGACTCGCCTGGACCTACTTTTTTGTTCGTCGTCGAGTAGCCGAAGACACCCACATGCTGCCCATCAACCTCACCGGCAGAGGGCACCAGGGGTACGGCATAAGCCTAAATTAATTACATGTGTCACTCAACAAATCCAGCCTGCGACACCACGGGCGAGGGCCAGCCATCTCAGACTTCTAGAAATAACATATAAGGCCAACCACCTGAGGACTCAAGGAAGATAAAAGCCTAAAGGCGCTACAAGTATAAAACATGATAAAAATATTACTAAGAAAATAAATATAGGGTGGAGTCAAAAGCTTTTAGTCTCATCAAGTCTCCTCTAACTGACTTTCAAGAGAGAGAGCTCGCACGCGTAGGCCTAGTCTCTGAGACGGAAACTGAGAGACTGAAGCACACTTGTTCGGTAAAATAAACCGTTAGCCGTGGAATGGATCAGTACGAGGCTGCGGAAAATGGGGGAAAGCTATATTTCCATATCTCATGAACCGTATTTGCTACGAAAAAACGTTATGAAGGGGGAAAAAATCTAGATTTCAACAGGCTCCCCTGTGGTATAAGCAGATTTAAATGCCATTGATAAATGACCGAATTAAGTTTGTTTTTAAGGCATATTACCCGAAAAAAATATTCAAGAAATCAAGGGAAAATTGCATACATGCGTAAAACACTTGCGAATAAGAAATGTACATTTTTCAAAGTGGAACACAATTCCTGCAGAAACGCTCTCCATCAAGACATAAAACAATGTTAGACGGATAAAAGCTAGATGTATGGTGCATCAATAAGCTGCTGGTCATTGAACGGCACAAGGGTGCGCAAAATATAAAAACTTATCTAAAAATCTGTATAAGCAAAATAGAAACAAATAGATGCTTAGAGTAGATCTCGTTGAGCTTAACAAAAAGTATTCATGCCATTTTTGGTTTAGGGTCAATAGTTTCATTTAAAAAATAGGGAAACGCAATAATAGTGGAGTGGCTTCTAGGTTAGAAAATGAGGTATACCTTGCACCTTCTTAGAACAAAGCCAAACCAGGCTCATTTGAATCGTATTGGTGTCTGTTTTGCGAAAATCATGGTTGTAGTTCGCCGAAAGGCGTCCAACATAGCAAATTAACCCCTTGTTTGCGATGACATCAGACAAATCTGGAATTCCAGAATTTCACTTTATCTTGATGTTTCACACATTTAATCATCATTTTAAGGTTAGAGTACCATTATATGTCCCCCTAGGATATCACTTGCTCATTAATATGTTTTTTAATATCAAAGGGATCATGCAAACCCCAGAATTTCCATGAAATTTGGCTTTTTGGGGGTCTTTTCACGATATTGCATAATAAAAGCATATGAAATGGACACAAATAGTAAAAAGTAAAGAACAAAACAAATTCATATTCAACTGGGAAGATCTCAGTTTACTATTAAGATTCACACCTTCCTCAACCTCATCGTATAACATAGTTATTAACCCCTTAAAGCCAAACAAGTAAGAACCTGGAAAATGGCAAATGATTGCGGAGATAGCGATTGCTCCTTTTTTAACAAAATACTACATGTCCTAAGTTAATAAATGCAATTTATCATACTGACAACATTAAAATATCTTCAATTTACCTCTTTAATCACCAACATAGCAAATTGACAGGATTGTATGGCTTAATTGAGTACCATACCCAATATTTTGACAAGCATTTATATTTCAATGAGATCCTTTCCCTCAGGTTCATCACCAAATTCCGTAACAACCATAACAACCATGGGTACTCCGTAGTTTAGGGGTAGCACGCTCGGTTCACAACCGAGAAGTCCCGGGTTCGATCCCCGGGCGGAGCGGAAACAGTTGGGCTGTTTCCTTAAAACCCGAGCCCCTGTCCACCCAGCAGTGAATGGGTACCGGGTGTTAGCCGGGGGTTTGTAACCCTCCTCCCGGGGTGCTGGCTTCTGCCAACACTATAAGCACTAGCAGACAGCTCTCTAGGGGTAGTCTGAGAGAAAGCTGTCTGGTTACAGTGGAGATCCATCTCAGCTGCGTCGATAACTGACGAAATTCTTCAAACATAAAACATCAAACATTATAATCAGAAACTTGCTTTAATTTAAAGTTAAGAAGTCAATCTAATAGCATTTCAATTGGGATGGGGAGGAGCATTAATATCCAAGTTTCTAAATCCTCAGTAACCTCAGATTCATTCTCCCCAGCTAGTTGTTTTATTGGATTCTGACATTCCCCTTTACAGCTGCAAATATATATGCACTCTAATGATGCTAGTGCACACGGACACTTTCCTGGGTTAGTGCAACCATTGTCTATACAGTATAAATGTGTGATGTCTCTCACCTCAACAGGTGCAGAATCTTTTGTGTATATGGTGGATTGGAGCTCACCATCTTCTTTATTTCTGTTCCATCCGTGTCCAACAGGATCCATCAGTTCAGGCTTGGCAATGTGACTGGTGCACCAGATTGCAACCTGGTATTTGGCTCGAAGCACATGTTGCTGAAACGCATCCTCAGTTGGTGGAAGCATTGCGGCTGGTTTGTCAGTTGTGGTCGCCCAAAGGAAGCGTAAATCATCTAGATTCTAGAGTATCTGATTGCCCCAATTTTCGAGCCTGCTTTCCATGCATAAGTATTACAAAATGCCTTGCAGATTCAATGGA